>PISX010001007.1:0-220958 GCA_004024625.1 Mellivora capensis | reverse complement strand
CTTGGTTCTCGTCCTGCTTTTCAAGACCATCTGCCCCAGAACTCGGTTCTTCCGTGTCTCCTCGGTGGCACACTGTCAACCCTGAACTTCATAGTTTCTCCGTGTGATACCAAAAGTAGTAGTTCCTTTAGACCGTGAGTTGCGACCCCAGGTGCCTGTGGGAGAGAGGAAGATGATTTGAATAATGAAAAAGTGCCAGTTGAAGACACATAAGGGATGGTATAGATGGTAGCGAATGTCCATACACCCCCTGGAGGTGGGGGGGCAACATCTACCTGTCTCCAGTCAATTTTCCGATGATATAAGAATATATGCCTTGAGGTTGTTGGTTGGTTGAAGATGGTGGTGTCTTTTCCATAAGATACTGGACATCTGGATTTGTTTTTACATGAAATTTCCTAATGTTAAAATGTTGACAAATATATTCATTTTTAAACATCAGTGTGCCCAATGACAGGCTCTCTGTGGGTCATTTAGAACCTTAGCTGTAGACGTCAGCCAGCATGCCACATGAAGGCACTTAGAGTAAGATAAATGCTAATATTTACCTAATGTGTTTACTTTGTTGACATTTTAAATGAAGATGCCTGTTTGGGGAGGGGGGCTGGGGGGGTTTGGGGGTTTGTTTTTTTTCCTTCTTTTATTCAGCTACACATCCAAGAATTAATTTTTTATGAATTCTAAGCTTGGATAAATCATTTCCAATACATGGACTTTTTTATTCTCATTGAGTAAAAGGAAGAAGTTAGGGTGCTTGGGTGGCTCAGTGGGTTAGGCCTCTGCCTTTGGCTCAGGTCATGATCTCAGGGTCCTGGGATCGAGGCCCACATTGGGCTCTCTGCTCAGCAGGGAGCCTGGTTCCCCCTCTCTGCTTGCCTCTCTGCCTGCTTGTGATCTCTGTCAAATAAATAAATAAAATCTTAAAAAAAAAAAGTAGGAAGTTGTACCAAGTGACCCTGGAAGTTACTTTCTCCTCTAAGGGTTGAGGAATCTCTTTGAAAGAGAAAATATACTAGATGCCAAGGAGGATGTGGCTTAGTTCCTTCGGAGGATATTTGTATATAGGTAGACGTCCCTAGCCTAAGGTGAATTACATCACCCTCGCCAAAGCCAATCCTCACACTGCTAAGAAAGGAGGTTCTGTGGTCAGACAAGGAGAGGGGAGAAGTATTTTCTTAAAAGAGGCAGGACTTGCTGCTGGTCCCGTTATGGTGATGTCCACAGTGTGTGGTCCACCAGAAGACAGAAGGCTGTGCATGAGGGCATGTGATAAAATTTTGAAAAAAAGTCTCATCTTGCCCACAAAGGAAACCCCATTCCTGACTCCCTGCAACCCCAGCCCAGCCACCCCAGTGTGCCTTTTTAATTCACACAATTTTCTTCTAAACACAGTTGGGCTTGTTTTGTTTATAGAGTTTCATGTACTGTATTTTATTTAAAATTTTTATCACATACATTTTCTTGGACCTTACAGTGTTTTTCTTGGGTTTCGGTATAGTTGTAAATCCCCAGGATCTTGAAGGTGGATTTTCTTGGTGTTGCCCGGTCTTCCTCAAAAAACTTCCAGCCCCCTGCGGGCTTCTGGGCAGAATGCAGGGGCTTCTTGGGAGACAGGTTTTCAATGGGGGTGGGGGAGGTGGGGAGGGCTCTCTCTCTCTCACTGCTGTGTGTCATGAACTTGACAGGTTTCCTAGGAAGAGACTGTGCTCTAGGCCTAGCCCCAAGCAGCTCATTTTGCCCTAATTGCGAGTGTTATCAAATGACTCCACCAAGGGAATGCAAAATGAGTTCCTCTAATTGTTCCAGAAGCATGTAATAGGAAGTTGGGATTTCACCTTTTGGCCCCTGGGAGAGGAAAACTGTCACTAGCTTTAAATTGCTTCTCTACTTACCACGCAGCCCCATTTCTCCCTGCTGGCAGAGATGGCCGTGAACAGAGTGTATGTGCAAGACGAGCTCACACACGCTGGTTTGTTTTCTTTAAAGAATAGGATACATGAGGAGATGGGTCAGACACCTCACCCCCTGAGTAATATGATCTAGAACGAGTTCAATAATCATAATGGGGGGCTGGCAAAGTGCAGCCCAGAGCCAAACCCACCCCTCAGCCCAAGGTTGTATGGCCAATGAGCTAAGAATGGCTTTGACATTTTTAAAGCGTTAACGAAACATGAAAACCATACAACAGAGAATCACCGGCGGCCTTCTTAAAACCTAAACTACATATTCTCTGGCCCTTTACAGAAATGCTGACCGGTGATCCCCAATAATTAATAAGAGCAGCAGCCATGGGATTTTTTAGTTTATATTGGATACCAGGTAATGTTCAAAGTGCTTGACCATATATTCTTCATTTCATTCTCACAGCAATCCTCTAGGATGGGCATGGTTGTTACTATTTTACAGAGGAAGAACTAGGCCCAGAGAGGTTGAGTCACTTGCCCAAGGTCACACAGCCCATAAGCAGCAGAGTCTCGAAGCCAGGCATTGGCCTCCCTCCAGATTCTGTATTCTATCACCGCCCAACGACTTCCTCCTGAACATTATAAAATTTTACACTACTTTTGAGGTAAAAGTTAATGTCCTTATCTGTGAGAGCTGAAATCATACAGCAGCACTTCCCAAATGGGGGTGTTCTGCAAAATAGCCTACATGTAAAGGAGGCTCCCTGGTCAACGAAGAAGCCCGAGAGGGCCTTGTTATTGTTAGATTTCTTTACCATAGCATTCCATGAAGCTGTAATGTTCTGGCGTGAATCTCCACACACAGGGGGTGGTATTGAACTCTTTACCAAACTTGTTTGTTTTTGCCTATTGAAGGCACACAAATGAAAACCTTCCAGAACTACTGCTTTGGGGGAGGGGGGGGGGAGTCAACAAGCAGTGTCATAGAGGCATTCTTGGCCCCATAGTTTCCCAGAAGTATGAAAGCAGTGTCATCTAGACATTCATTGTTTCATCTTTTTTTTTTTTAAAGATTTTATTTATTTATTTGACAGAGATCACAAGTAGGCAGAGAGGTAGGCAGAGGGGAAGAGGGAAGCAGGCTCCTCGCCGAGCAGAGAGCCAGATGTGGGACTCGATCCCAGGACCCTGGGATCATGACCTGAGCCAAAGGCAGAGGCTTAACCCACTGAGCCACCCAGGCGCCCCTTATTGATTCTTCTTTACATACATATGCTTTTGATTCCATTTTCCTGCTGCCACATTCCCCTCCCCCTGACACCACCTCCAGCCCCACACCTTTCTTGTTGCCTGGGAAGGTCAGGGGACTCATCCATAAAACAGAGAAAGGTAATGAAACAAAAACGCACTGATTTAGATTCCTTTTGATATCTTGTATTGAAAATCCTAATTAGCTTATGGGAGTACCTCTCGATTTGATGCGCCCACGCTCTGTAGGTTGAGAGCTCTAGGCCAGGGTTCACCAGAGGTTCCCTGATTTGATTATATTTATCACTGAGCTTCCGCATGGTGAGATGGCGTTCATTTTGGCCTGGCTTACTTTGCCAACATCATCCGCCAGTTCGTGTGGTAGGTATAGGATTTCAGGGTTTATAAGTGCAGGTATCAGCCAGAGAAACAACTTCATGAATACCTTCCTTTTTTTTTTTTTTTTAAGATTTTATTTATTTTATTTGAGAGAGAGAGCAGGAGCTGAGGAGGGGAGGGGCAGAGGCAGAGGGAGAAGCAGACTCCCTGCTGAGCAGGAAGCCTGACATTCCTCCATCCCAGGACCTTGGGATCATGAACTGAGCTGAAGACAGACGCTTAACAGACGGAGCCCCCTTTTAACTCACCAGCTGTTTACACTTCTCTTACCACCAGGACTTTGCAGATTTGGCAATTGAACCCCCAAAGGCACTTTCACAAAATTGGCTTCTACCTGGCATAGGAGGGTACTCCTGGTTTTCTTAAAATCTTGAAATTCTTTGGTTATTTTAGAGTTCTCCATGTGGATACCAAAGAACGTCACGTAAGATAAAGCCAGTACCTCACTGGGGTTTTGAATGCGTTCTGGAGTGTGTAGAAACGGAGGTGCTCTGTTAACCTGAGTCAGGAAAGAACATCGCATATTACTTAAAAGTCTGTAGGCACAAGTGAATGTAAGGCGTTCATGTGTTCTTTTTTTTTTTTTTTTAAGATTTTATTTATTTATTTGACAGAGATCACAAGTAGGCAGAGAGAGGCAGGGAGGAAGCAGGCTCCCTGCCGAGCAGAGAGCCCAATGCGGATGCAGGGCTAGATCCCAGGACCCTGAGATCATGACCTGAGCCGAAGGCAGAGGCTTTAACCCACTGAGCCACTCAGGCGCCCCAAAGCGTTCATGTATTTTGAGTGTATAGCTGTAGTTAGATTTTCTTTGTGTTTCTTCAGCTAGGTCTGTTTATGAAATAAAGTGATGAGATAAATTAACAGAAAAGGCACACAAATTTATTCATTTTTCATTCTGTGTGCATGGAGCCTCACAGAAGAAAGTATATACCCAAAGGAGCGGGGATATTTGGGGGTTTGTACATCCTCTGAGGAAGGGAAGAAAAGAAGCAAAAGGCAACTTTCAGGAAATGATTTTTAGGAAAGATCAACGGGCCCTTAGGAAAATAGACATGAAAATTTTGTGACAATTTCTATATGAGTGTGGTGTCACCATTGCATCTTCCAGAAGGGAAGGTTAGAGCTGCTCCTGGTTGGGGATTTTTGACAGTGGGGTTCTTTCGGGGAAGCCCTGCTTTTGGTCAGATAAGGGATTTCAGGAATTCAGATACCTTCAGCTCAAAATAATTTTTATACCAAAGTAGCATATTCTGGGTGGCCTATAATGATTCCTTCAACAGCATATTTATTGGAGTAGATACCTGGCATAAGATGTGATTATTTGAGACAAGGTTCTGTAGATGCACTAGGACATGTTTACAGGGTACCTGTAAAAGCAGGCTTAAGTGATGCAAAAGTTGTCTCTTGGAATGGTAATGAGTTCGACACTTGAGCTTCTGAACGATGACCTAGAACAGCACAGGGTCCTCTCATTTCTTATGACTATTTAGAGGTTCTTTTTGACCTAACTGTTCCCGGTGTTGTCAAGATAACCAGCCAGGCTGACAGACTGTTTTGACTATCTGTGAGTGACTAAACTAATCTTGACTAGGAAAGCACAGATATTATCCAGGTCCATCCACATTTGTCTTCTGCACACAGCCACACAAAACCCATCTATGGCAGCTTGGTTCCTGCCCAGATACTCCTTCCCCACGCTCTGCAGGTCACTGGAGAATCAGATGGCACTCAGTACCTTCTTCCTTTCACCTTGACCAGCTTTCCTCTGAGGACAGAGAACAGCAGATGAAAAACTTGTATTTTCTGGAAGACACTCGGGCCATGTCAAGAGAAAAGGGCCCCGGGTTGCTCTTCCCTTTTTCCTCGCTCCTGTCTTGGTTCTAAGATTTGACAATTTTATCAGAATTATTACTGACTTCCCCAGGGCCTTTGTGATTACCATGGAGTTGTCACTCGACTGACCTTGGGTTTTTCTCTGCAAGATCCTCATGACTGTTTGGGCACTGGCTTCGCTCAGTCGTTACTGGTCATTATAGGCTCCTTCATTTGCCCTTCCATCCGGCGCTTATCAGCTGGATTGTATCTGGGATCGCAAGTTGAGCTTCTTCATTGTGTGTGAGATTCTTCAGCCTCTCCGTTACCTTCCCCTCTTCTCTCTCTCTCTGGATAGCAGCTGGGGTGACTTTCAGGTTTCTCTGCCCGATGTGTTCTTGCAGTCAGCGCCGTCATGGTCTGCCTGTTTGCCTGCTGTCCCCGGCCAGCAGGGACAGAGGGAGTTTCCAGCGCTGGCACAGGTGCATCCTGATGACTGGCACTCTGTCTGTTCTACCTGTGTTTTTCTCTCCTTAGAAGAACCCGGAGGAAGTTGCTGACATGAAGAGAAAATGGTTGTATTTTTTTCTTCTTAATGTGTTGTACAAGTCGGTCTGTGATATCCAGACATTGGTAGATCTGCTCCCACATCATTTTAGAATGGATTCACCGTCTTAGATGAGCACATTTGGAGAGTAAAATGTGATTTTGGCAGTGGGGGGGGAGGCGGGGGGTTCAAGTCCTGCATCAGTCACCAATCTCTCTGCTCTCCTGTGTCTGCCTCTGGGGTTTGGTCATCCCTGGGCCAGGCTCTGCCTCAGCACTGGGGTGAAGGCCATAGGGACCAAGACTTTAAGAACAGAGGCCCTTGGCCTCTACTTAGTCCTGCTGCTGTGTTGGTTCCAGCTCTGGTGCTCAGGCCTGATCGCTGGACCGGTGGGGGCACAAGTACCCTAGTTCTGGGAAATAGACCTTTGTCTTATTTCTGTACCATTCATTCATTCATTCATTCATTTTTTAAGATTCTATTTATTTGATACAGAAAACACAAGCAGGGGAACAGAAGGCAGAGGGATAGAGGGAGAGGCAGGGAGAGAAAGAAGCAGGCTCTCTGCTGAGCAGGGAGCTCCACATGGGACTCCATCCCAGGACCCTGGGATCATAACCTGAGCTGAAGGCAGACGCTTAAATGGCTGAGCCACCCAGGCACCCCTGTCGCAGTTATTCAGTAAATGTTCTCACCAAAGCCCAGACTTCCAGATCCGACCAGTCCAGATGCTACGCTTCCCTTTCTCACAGTCCAGGGGAGCTGTTACTTCTAAGGGCCTTCTCCTGCTGTCTGATGAGATCCTACAACATCACCGGCAACTGGATATGCTGGGGCTGGGGAATAGCCCTAGGGCCAACCTCCTTCTGGACACCGGTTCTGCTTTCGTGGTGCTTGTAACTTTCTTTAAAATACTTGAGCACATACTGGGATTTTTGTGAGAATTTCATCCAAAACAAGGGAGTCAAGATTTAAAATTCAAAGTGTCTCCCTTACCAATACTCTTACCCTAAGCATGCTTAGTTAGCATTTGAGAACTTTGAATCAACAGCTCCTAGGCCATTCATTGTATATAAATTGTACCTCAATAAAATTGTCCAAAAAGCAAAACCAGACAAGTCGGTCCTCCTGTGGCCACCTCCACAGGCTCTTCAGTTATCTTTACCCGTGATCAGTACCAGGTGCTCTGACACTACCATCACGTGATTGTGGTATTAGAGGCACCTGCAGGGCCTGGTAAAATGCAGGTAACTGGGCCCCATCCCCAGCGTGGCCAAATCTTTAGATTTTAGGTGCGGCCTGAGAGTTGTCATTTCTAATAATGCTCCTCTGGGATGCTCATGCTGCTGACCCAGAGGGCCACTTGAGAAAAGCTGGCATAATGGAGAGTAGGACTGCTTTCTCATCGGTGGACTTCTTAACCGTGTACAAGATAAGTGATTTTTTTCTAGAAATGATGTCCAAACACTGCAAGTCTTGTGTGAACAGGGCGCAGAAGGTCACGCCAGCCCCCATGGCCTGTCTTGGAAGATTGCAAGAAATGTAGACTCTTCAGCACAGGCACTGTAGACCTATTAAATCCAAATCTGTCTTGAGAAAAGTTCCCAAGTGATCCAGTTGCCTGGTAAAGTCTGAAAAATACTGGCCTACACCAAATGTAGCACACGTGGTCTGGTTCAGTGGTCCTCCATTGTAGATTCACATTAGAATTACCTACAGTCTCTAAAAAGTAGCTTGATGGTCCAACTGGGCTCAGATTGTTAATGAGAATCTCCAAGAGAGGCATCCAGCCTTCTGCAATGTCTTATAAGCCCCCTAGAGGCTTCTAAGGTACAATAAGTTCTGAGAACTACTAATCTGGTCTCTGAGTAATAGCCACATAGTATTCCTCTAACAGTGTACCAGCTGGAAATGGCTTTTGCTTGGCCTGTCTTTGAAATGGTCGGTATTGACAATTTAATGGCAACTGATACCTGACCCTAGCAAATGAAATCATTTCCTTCCCCTTACATGTATAGACCCATTAGAGGTAACATGTAGAGTTCTACCTACAGTGTCTGTTCAGTCTAATAACACTCTTCAAAGCTCAAATGCCTTCCTAAAACCAAGTTTCTGGTTGAATATAAAGATAGTTACTCCACTCTTATTCTTCCTCTGGAATTTTGTGAAATGTTGCAATTTTATATCCTAGCACGTTATAAAGAGTCTTATCTTGCTGCAACATTAGACCCTGGGGATATCTTGGAAAGCTTTATAGTTTGTCTCTAGTACATGGTTTTAAGGGAGGAAAAATGAATTTCCCTCTACCTTTCTGGATTCCTGGCTGAGACATCCACCTCTAATAAGAGAGAGATGAACAGGAGAAAAAGAAATCTAATACGTGTGTACAGGAGCCCCCCAAGACACGAAAGGCTCTCTGATAATCAGGTAATTGAGGTGTACTTGCCATCTTGAGCTAAGGAGAAATGGGGTAAGGCTCTCGGGCTTCAGAGGTGAGGAAGACAATTCACAGGAAGATGGGAAAGGCAAATGTTTGGAAACAAATGATTGTCATGCCCTGTGGTGAAGACTTTCTTGTGTTTAAAAAAAAGAAGCAGAAAAAAGAAAAAGAAATAGTTATCTTTGGTAATAGCTCTCTTCCTGGTACAGGCCTCTATCTAAATTCTTTTAGGCAGTTGAGAGAGAGGTAAAAAGCTCTTCTTGAGTTTATCTGGCCTTGGTTGTCTTCAGCTCAAAATAATGCACATGCCAAAGTAGCACATTCTGCGGTGGCCTGCCATGAACCCCATCAGTAAAACGAGTCTTATTACCAGAACTCACAGTACAGTGGAATCAAGGCTGTATTTCAAGTTCTATAAATTCCTGGTTCATGTTGTTTGAGCAAATAACAAGTAAGTAACTGTTTAGAGCAATTGAACACCTTGAGAATAGCCAGCTGAGATCTGCCTTGACTTTTTCTGATCCCCATGTACTTAAACAAAAAAAAACAAAAACAAAAGCTCTCCACGGGTCAGGGTTTATAAGTTATAGGTAACAAGAAGGTCCCATATTTTAAACATCTCAGATGGCCCATCCATTGATTCTTTTCAGAGCGCGGACATCGGGAAGGTGAAAGTCATTTCCTGCAACATCTTGCTACCTCCTGTTTGCACATGCAAGCTAGTGAACCCAAGTAGGTCACATGCTAGCGAATGCAGATTTGTTCAGCCCAGGTAGGGAGGGATAGGACAAAAACAAAGTAAGTTGGGAACTGAAGGGGAGCTCTTTCCAGGGCCCTTACTAGAAGACCGGATATCCCAGCCAAAGGCCCTGTAGGAAACCATCGTCTCCCATTGGAAATGAAACCCAGATCTTCCTAGGTGGGCAACAGAAATAGATACTCCGGGGGGGAGGGACCCCTCTTCTAGATCTGTGCTTCTCAAGCTGGGGTGTGCACACGAGTGCCCCCAGGATCTTATTAAAGGAGGATTCTGATCCAGTGGGTCTCGGTGGGATGAGACCTAAGATTTTGTGGTTCTAACGAGCAACCTGGACATGTTGATGGTATTGGTCTAGGAGCCAAACTTTTGTCTGAGTGGCTTGGGTTCAGAACAGTGCCTTTATATGCAAATTTGCAAAAGAGCCATTTAGAAAGCTCACTTCAACACAGGTTTCTCGTCCCCAGCCCTCTTAGAGACTGGTTTCATAGATAGGGCCTGCTGATTTGCCTTTTAACAATTCCCAAGTGACACTGTTTGTCCTGGACTACACCCCGTGTAACAAGTCTGTGGTTAACTTGGAGCAGACTTAGTTAAAATGCCTCCGCCACTTCCACCAGTAGCCTTCTCTTTGAGAGCGAAGAATCACCCACCAAAAGATGAAGGGGGATGCCACTGAGTGTTCCCTTTGGAGAAAAAAATCACATAGCACACTTGGAGAGTGTCACAGGGTCTGTGTTATTTTTTTACTTTGACAACATGATGTTTTTACTAAAGACTGAAAAGGATGCTTCTGGAACAAAACCTAGAGCTAAGATGGAGTTAAAAGAAATCAACTCTACCTGACATGGTACGGACTGGTAAGTAATGGGGCTAGTTATTTTAGGATGACAGAGCTATATGTACATAAAGAAAAAAGGCGTAGAGTTCAAATACCAAAATGTTGTCAGTGGCTTTCTCTTGATGTCAATAATGGAATCTGAGGTGATGTTTACTTTTTGCTGTGTACTTTCTTGCTTTACATTCTTTTGCAAAGGACATTTGAATACTGGTTCCCTGACCTTTAAAAAAGCAAACAAACAAAAAACCTACCAAATATTTTTTAAAGTGAAAAGGGAGGTATACAGCCTGTGTAAATTCATAACTTTTGGGTCTTGTTTCGTTATGTCTATGCCCTTCTGCTGCTTTTTTCAGTAGGAACAGGATTTTGTCCTTGACAGTCCGGTGCCCCCCCTGGGCGGGGGAGGGGTGCAAAGGAGACCCTTAAGGGCAAGGCCACACCCTTTGCCTGGAAAATGGGTGCAGGCCTGTATGGTGAGAACAAGGAGTCCCAGAGGGGAGGTTGTAAGTCCTTAGGAGGAAATTAGAGGCAGCTTCTCTTCCTCCCTCCTTTTCTACTATGCCATCCATCTAAGCCCACAAGAGTCCCTGGAAGCCCCTTTCTTGCCCTTCTCCTAAGATGGGCTGAAATAAGCTTTAAGTTAGAATTGGAAAAGATCGAAGAAATGAAGAGAGCAACCTGGTGGGGACGGGGAGAAATTGCTGATTTGGACATCTGAATCCAGTAGATCCTTTAGGCTGGTTTTCCTGCCGCCAGGCTGCATGGGCCCACTCAGCATGGCCGGACCAGAGCGAAGCACCCAGCTTAGTGGGAATCCTATCACAAGGGTGTCACCATTGAGCCAGTGAGTGTGCACAACATGGGTCAGGGAATGATCCTTCTAGAAACAAGCAGTCCTGGGCTTGAAGTTGCACCTTTTGGGGCATTACATAGGCTGTCAATGTATGTGCTTATTTTCAGCAATTCAGGAAAACATATCTAAGTCACGGTTTTTTGTTTTATTTTTTCTTCTGTTCATCTAGAAGCATTCAGGGAAGTTTTTCCATGTATCCAGCTCACCCTGGGTACAACTTTTCAGCTGAACTCTAGGGCTCTACTGACACCTGCTGGCATTTCATCTACTTTGTTAGAAACAGCAAAACAAACCACTGAACGTTATTTCCTAAGGTCTCTTGACCTTAATATGCTAGGTGCCCATTGCCTGGGAGACGGTAGAGAAAAGGAAAGGCCTGATGGGACTTTTCCATGTCATGGAGGGGGATGTGTGAACAAGCCCTAAGGACGACAACAGACTTCTTACTGCCTCTCAGCCCTGTGCCAGCTGCTCTGTGATCTTGGGCAAGGCCCTTGACCCTCACTTTCATCATCACAAAGAGAAGAAGCAACAATCTCCCCCACCCCGGTGCCCTTTAGGGCCTAGGAGAATTCCAGGGGCATTTCCTACTAACTAAAGCATGAGTCCTGTCCCCGGAGTAGTGACCTTAAAGGTCACTCCCGAAGACCTTTCTGTCACAATAAACAAGATTTCTTTACCAGCATTACATTTTCAAAAGATGGATGAGTTGTTTAAACCTCCTCAAAGTCTGGTATCTCTGCAATTTATTTTTAGGAACAACTAAATCAGGATGCTCTGAAATAGCCAGTGAACAGTCTCAGAAATTGCCCAGTTCTTTGCCCTAGGATACCATAGACTCTGTTTTGTGTTTTGGGACATGTAACAAGCCTTCAGGTTGAGAAAATGCTGCCCAGTGAATGCCAACCTAATTATTTACGTTGTTCTGTCTCCTCTTGGGAAACTGTGTGAGCCTGTGGTTTGTTAGGCCAACAGCAGGATATTTGATGGTCCCCGGGGAGTTATAGTCCCATATTTAGCCTGACATAGGAAGTAAAGCCTGATGATGAAAATAATAAGGCATTTCTTTAATTCTACTATTGCCTTTCTTCCTCCTCCCTCAGAATCCTGGTGTCACCATCATGAGGCTTTCAGTGCTATTTATGGTCCTCAGGAAATGGCCTTTTCTAGTTGTGGAAGGAAACTGACCTCTTTTGTCTCCTAAGTCCTCCTTCAGAAAACTGTTAGGTATGACTGGAGCATAAAGAAGAAAGCCAAAACTCTCCATTAGACTCCTACCCGTTAGGATGACTATTCTCAAAATGAAAAAAACAGGAAAAACAAAACAAAGCAAGTGTCAGTAAGGACGTGAAGAAATTGGAACTCACAGGCACTGTTGGCGGGAATGGAAAATGACATGGCTGCCATGGGAATCAGCGTGGTGGTTCCTCAAAAGAAACAAAACAAAACAGAATCACCATAGGATCCAATAATTCTGCCTCAGAGTATATACCCAAAAGAATTGAAGGCAGGCACTAGAAGAGATAGTGGTACACCTGTGTTCACAGAAGCATCTATTCCAATAGCCACCATTAATCACAGGGGCACCTGGGTGGTTCAGTGGCTTAAAGCCTCTGCTTTCGGCTCAGTTCATGATCCCAGGGTCCTGGGATCGAGCCCCACATCGGGCTCTCTGCTCTGCGGAGAGCCTGCTTCCTCCTCTCTCTCCCTGCCTGCCTCTCTTGCCTACTTGTAATCTCTGTCTGTCAAATAAATAAATAAAATCTTTAAAAAAAAATCACAGTAGCAACCGAGGTGCCCCATCAGTAGATGAATGAAGAAGCCAAACATGGTCTACACAGCCAACAGAATATTATTCAGCCTTTACAAAGAAGGAAATTCTGACACATGCTGTGAACTGACTGAGCCTTGAGGACATTATACCAGTCCACTTGGTCAAAGAGCAAATACTGTGTGATTCATTTTTATGAAAAACCTAGGAAGGGCAGATTCATAGAGACAGAAAATAGAATGGTGGTTGCCAGGCTTAGGGAGGGAGAGGAAAATAGGGAGCTGTGTAATGGGGACAGAGTTTCAGTTTTGCAAGAAGAAAAGAGTTCTGGAGATGGATGGTGGTGAAGGCTGCACAACATTGTGAATATTATTTAATGCCATGGAACTGTTCACTGAAAAATGGTTCTGATGATCAATTTAATGTCACTTGCATTGTATCACAGTGAATTAAAACCAGTATCAATTTGCTGCAAAACATGTTTCCAAGAGTGTGATTCTTTATTTTAGCAACTTGGTGTGGCATTCGTTGGCATCAGTTATTGGACTCAGGGGCAGAGTTGGCCTTAATTCATGGGCCAACCTTTTCTAGTAGAATGTCCTTATGAGACCCAAATTCCTTTACTGCCGTGTACAGTCTTCCTTCACGTTTCCTTGTAAATCCATGGAGTGATGTTATGAACTAAAACTGAGGTACGGGCCCTTATACAGAAATTATGTAAGCCCTTTGCTGTTTGCGCTGGATTCCCTGGCAATCCGTGCATGCTTCCCTTTTTAAGGCGCTGCTGGACACAGGTAAGCTATGTATCAAATTCTTAGATTGAAATAGAATCACACGATAAAATGGATGAACCCCAAATGCATTCATCCTCTAAAAATGGGAATAGCTAAATATGTCATCATGTGTTGTATAATGTTGCTTGGAAATAATGAAGATTGCCAGTGGCTGAGAAAGGATTTCTATTTAAACAGGCTGGAAATAGAAGGTTTAACAAGTCAATCAGTGGGCAACATTCCTTTGTGACAAGCCAGTGTTTAATGATGCTCTAGACGTTACATTTATCTTCATGGAAAGAATGAAAGCTGTTTATTAAAGAATAAAGTATGGCATGCAAAATGAAGATTGCTCTGTGGCAGGGAGAAGATAAAAGAAGAATTTACATTATTCTTATACTGAGTGGATACAGGCTGTCTAATAAAAACCACCATTTTCAGTTCCTGTGGATTTTGCTCACCAGGAATGCTTTTTCTTTCTCTTTCAGCAATGGGTAGAAGGACTGAGATCGATCATACACAACTTCAGGGCCAACAATGTCAGTCCAATGACCTGCCTCAAGAAACAGTGAGTTTTATTTGCACCACTCTTTGTTCTTGGATGTTAAAAAGCAAAAGATCGGATTCGGACGTGAAGGCTTAGTGTATGGCCAGGCAACATCATCCTTGTCTTCCTCTCCATGCTCCCAACATGGAGAAAAAGTTCCCGATACACACCTGGACTCTTCATGCTACTTGGCAGGGCATATGTGATCAACCCATGGCCCAAACTGATAAGAAAGGAATGGTTGCTGGCAGGAAGATGCTGGAACTCCAATGTCTTCTGGGTCCTAGGCCCCAGACTGAGTGCTGGTAAAGAGTTCTCCATGCCCCAAGCCATAGTTGGGGGCCATTGTAGCTGGAGCCTCTGTTGGGTGAGACTGAGAATTGGGGAGTGCAGCCAAGAGAAGCACTTACAAGAGCTCCCTTTTCTAGTGTCAGAAAGGAGCACTGGCCCCAAGGACTGTTCAGCACTCAGGGATCTAAACGTGCAGGCCTTACCCCAGCTCACAGAATCCAAAATCCAGAGAGAGATCCCTGTGGTAGATTTTTAACCCTTCCCAAGTTATTCCATCAGAGTGAAGTGAAAGTTACTCAAGTAGAAAGCCCAGCCAAAGCCCAAGTCAGCCTGTTTAAAAATCAGGAATTTATGGAGGAAGCAGGCTCCCTGCCATCAAGAGGCCATGGGCTGGCAGCTGTAGGTACAGAAGGGAACTATACTAAGAAATTATAGGAATAAGCCTGCACTCTCAAACAGGCCCAGCACCAAGGGTGTGAATCCTTGGGTTGTCCAGCAGGAGGAACAGAGGGCAGCCCTCTAGCTACCTTCACCCTTACTTTTGGTCCCTTTGGCAGGTGCTTTAAGAGTACCAGTTGCAAAGAAGTACCTACAATTTGTTTTGCTCAGTGCAAGCACCCAAATTTCTAATTCATCTAGGGTTGCTGGGAAAAATACGGGACTCCGAGTTACATTTAAATTTCTGATAAATAATTTTTGAGTATAAGCCTATCCTGGGCAGTATTTGGCACATACTTATAAAAAAAAATGGTTGTTTTCTGAAATTCAGATTTAACCGAGGTTCCTATATTTGCCAAACCTGACAACCATAAATTGATCTCACAGCGTATTACACTGTCTCCGGTTTTCAGAATAAATGTTCTTTGCTTGAATGAACTTTTTTTAAAAGTTCTTAGCTGGATTGAAGTGTTCCTCCTAAGAAACATTGAAACAGTGTTGTCATGGTTGTTTTCCAGCTGGATGAAATTGGCGTTTATGACCAACACAAATGGTAAAATTCCAGTTAGGAGGTAAGTCAGTCGTTTCTGTCTGTGTTCCATACGCTGGGCCAACCCTTGTGATACCAGACCAAAGACAGAGCCCACCACAAGTGCTTGTTAATTACTTTCACTAAAGATATTTCTGGAAGGCTGGTTTAAATCACGCCATCAAATGCTGTGTTCGGTTTGTAAAAGTCATTTGTGGATGTAAATTTGCATTTTTCCTCAGAATAGGTAGCATTAACTGTACTTCGACAAAGAACATCTGAAGATGTATTCTTTTTAATCTTCAACTAAGTGGGTTTTGAGGATTTTAATGTCTTTCATCTACTTACCCTGAGCAACTATTAGCTAAAATGAAAGAAGTTTTTATTGTAAATTGTATTGTAGCAGAAGTGTGTAGACCGTGTCTCCACTGTGTGGAGACCTCTGGGTGATGCTTCTCGGTTTGGGCCTTGTTCTTCCTCTGGTGGGCGGGGCACATGGACACCTTTGGCTTCTTGTCATTTGGTCTCTAAGTGTTCTCCCTGCCACCACACACTCTTCAGAGCTGCCACTTTCCCCCCTTGCTCTGCCCAAGGTAATGGAATCAAGAATGGAGAAAACAGGGGCATCTGGGTGGCTCAGTCACTTAAGCATCCGACAGAGAACAAGCCCCTCCTTATTACCATCCTTTTGTCATTTTCTTTAACTCGCTTTGACATGACCCCTTTGGTGCCTGCCAGCATTAACAGGTGTTTGACACAAGACATCTGTGACTCAGGGGCATTTGTTCAGAGTCGATGGAGAGTTGACACCAAGCCAGAGAAAAGCGGATGAGTCTTCTGGTGGATGAACTGCCAAGGGCTAGGTGGAAGTTGTTCTGAATGTTTTAATGGACATGAAGAGGAAACACTTTTAAAATGTCAACTTCATCGCTTTCATTCTGGAGTTCTGAAGATGGAAACTATTAGTATAGTGTGCATATTGTTAGAAGGGATCTGGCTTCATAGTTATTCCATAGCTTGGGAATGGCCCCTGCTCTTGAGTATAAGCTGAAATTTAATATCCAGGACGTTGCCCGAGTGATTAATGAAGAAAGTCTTACTCTTTATCTCCCTCTCCCCCCCCCCCCCCCGTATATGATCTTACGCAGTCTGTCTTTCTCTCAAACTTATGAACTCACACTCAGTATTGTCCCACCCAGACCAGGGCTTTGAAAGTCACTCTTTTCTTTGCCATTTTCTGTTCCTTGTAACCTGGAGTTGGAACCAGTGGCTAGAGAGTCAAGAAATGGTAGCCAAACAATAATTGTGGGCTCTGGCTGGAAGTAGTCTTAAAGGAGACTGTTGTGTTAAAGAGGGCTGAGAGCTTCTGATATGGTCATGGCAGCCCAGCTCCTATGTAATCCATCTATGTCCCAAAGGCTTAGCTTGTCTGTGAAGGGGGTAGGACTCTACTGAGGCTTGACTACATTAGCCCTCCCTGAATGTTTCCAAAGCTGGTGTTAAAACCACTCAGTGAATTGAGTAGTTCACTGATTTAGGCCCATTGAGGGCAAGGAAAGAGTGTGACTCACTTGGTTTCTAGAATCACTGCTGTCTTAGTCACCTGTAAAGTCAGCGGGAACATGGAATTGAACCAGAATTCTAATAGGACTGGGCACCACTCAAGCGTATTTGCTTTTGTAGCATTTCCTTTGGGGAAGGTGGTTTATTTTGACTTAACAAAAAGTCACTGTCTGCCTGTTAGCCATGAAGCCTAACTTGTACTTTGTGGTCATGGGGGTGTATAGAAAGGGTTGAATCAGTCACAATTCTTGATAAATACTCTCCCACCAAATGCCTTTGACAGTATCTAAAATGTCTCCAGGCTTTGATAAAAGCGTTTCTCTCAGGGAGCCTGGGTGGCTCAGTGGGTTAAAGCCTCTGCCTTCAGCTCGGGTCATGATCCCAGGGTCCTGGGATCGAGCCCCACATGGGGCTCTCTGCTCAGTGGGGAGCCTGCTTCCTCCTCTCTCTCTCTCCCTGCCTCTCTGCCTACTTGTGATTTCTGTCAAATAAATAAATAAAATCTTAAAAAAAAAAAAAAAAGCGTTTCTCTCAGGACCCTGTTAAAGGACATTCTCCTGGGCCTCTAATGTAACTGGAAACTCAAAAGAATTCGCTTTTGCGCCATAACCTGCCTTACCCCTGAGGGAATCCATTTTGAGGCCCAAGCTGTCCAATAGCTGTCTGGCACTAAGGCCATAAAGGCCCTTTATTAGATAGACGGGGGGAATGGTCTTACTCTTACTCAACTTCCTTGCTCCTATTTTTCCATCCTGGGTTTGGCCTCTTTCTGAATGAGGTGGGCAAATTCTTGGTGACATTGTCCCCTCAGGAAAGGGGGCGGGCAGAGAACAAGCCCCTCTCGGCCACATGGCCACCTCTTGCCTCTAGTTTTTGCACAGTTGTGTTGTTGGGCTCAGACTTTGCCCTCACTAATATATTCCTACATGGATTTTCCTCTCTCCTGGAACTGGACACCCTGGTTTTTTTCTTTCTCTCTCAATCTCTTTATCTGTCCCCCCCACCCCCACCCCAAGTACATATGCTTGGATCTCTTCCTCCTGCGAGACGTTCTTATTCTGCTTCTTATTTATTTCTTGGCATTTCAGCAGTTCTAGCCAAAATATTCTATTCCTGTACACTCTCCCCTTCCTCCTTGCCCTTCCCTCCCTTGACCCCACACCCAGTTCTGTTTCACTGGAAAGGCTCAGGCCCTGTGCCAGCTACGTTCATGGCCACGTCGATCAGTTCTCATCTCATTGTTCACGCCTATCTGAACCTAACCGCGGCTCAAGTTCGCCGAGATACCCCTGAGATAGGCGAACTGTTTCCTCCTGCAGGCACACCAATTGTGAAGATGCTGGCTCCTTTGGCTCTCACATTAATACATAATTAAATGGAAAAAAAAAAAAAAGAGAGAGAATACTGAATAGCTACTTTCCCCTATTTTACAAAGGTCAGCTAAATTGCTTCTCAACCTAATTTAATGTATACAACTTCCATGTATACATATTATACAATGTATACAAGTTCCATGAACTCTAGAGAAGTGGGAAAGTGTGGATGTAACATCGTCTACACTAGAGACCAGGTTACTCCATGTCAAATATGTCCACTCTACCATGTCTGTAGATGTGTTAAAGAGAATCCGTGGGCCTCCTTGGAGCCGAGTGCTGCTGTGTCCATTCTTAAAAATGAACTTCTCAAAGTATTCTTGGAGCAAGTATGAAACAATAAAGCTTTGAATGAACACATAACAATTCCTTTACCTAAAGTTAGCTCTCCCCAATCTATTTTGGGAAGCTGTACTGGGCACTTGAAGAGGTGCTCTCGCCTACTCATCAAGAATAATTGGCTCTCTGCGCTTACATTGGGAGCCGGCTTCCACTTAACGTGGATGGCGGAGTGTGTGACAGGGTTGGGCGTGGGGAGGTCCTCTTACAAATCCCCCCTGTGCTCATAGAGGAGGCTTTCCAAAGCCAAGCTTGCCACATGAAACAGCTCTACCCTCATGTCGAGGCTGGACTTGCAAAATTAGAGTTTCAGTTATTAGGGTGACAGATTCCCTAGGCTTCCAGCCACAGAATGAATGAAGGCTCCGTTGGTTGAGTAAGGCACAGCTCAGAGCCAAACATGGATTCTAGGGTACCGGCTCCATCCCTCAATAGGTCCTTCTGAGTGTCGTGAGTGTATTTATCAGAAGAGAAACAGGCTTATAAAGGTGTTCCCATTTTACTAGCCTCGATGTACATCAGACGGGATAAAGGGCGGCACCATTATTTAGAAATACCACGTATTAAGGCAGTACCAAGATTCTACTGAAACACTGAACGAGTGTTCCCCTGCACCCCCCCCTTCCCACCACACCTATCCCTTTCTCAGTAAACTTCCTAATCCTTGAGGCAGCCGGCATTTCGGAGTAGCTCAAGGGTGCTTACTTAGCTCAAAAAAATGTAAGGACACCTGGGTGGCTCAGTCTGGTAAGCATCTGACTTCTGCTCAAGTCATGATCTCAGGGTCCCGGGATCGAGCCTTGCTGGGGAGTTCCTGGCTCAGCATGGAGTCTGCTTCTCTCTCTGCTTCTGCCCCTCCCCGCCCCCACTCATGCTCTCCCCCTCTTTCTTAAATAAATAAAATGTTAAAAAAAAATGAAAAACTCATCTGATAGTGCATCTCAGCTATAGTAAGTATGAAAGCAAAGTATAAGGGCCATCCCAGGCAGAGGCTGAATTCAGAGGAGACTGTTTCTCCCCCCAAGCCTGGATAGCATCAACATGAGTTTTATTCTAGACCTATTCCATCTGCCACATTCCTTTTTCCTGAGAAAGTTATTCGGTAGGACCAACATTTGTCATTGTTTTGGTCCAACAGTATATATGTCCAGGGCTTCTTGGGACACCCAGGGGGACACCCCTCTGAGAATCACGTTGCCTCGTGAGTGTAACCAGAGGGATATTTCGGGAGCTAGTTAGGGAAGTGAAAAATACCTAGAGATGAAAACTAAGTGTATTTTCCTTCCCCCTCTCCCCCTGCCATCCTACAATCCTGAGTATTGCTTGGATTTTTGCCTCACAGAAAACAGAATTAATAATAATTTGACTTTTTCTTCCCCCCTTTCTTTTCTGCCCTAGTATTACTAGAACCTTTGCATCGGGGAAAACAGAAAAAGTGATCTTTCAAGCACTCAAGGAATTAGGTCTTCCCAGTGGAAAGGTATTTATTCATTTAACCATGTGTTTCTAAAATGATTTTGTCTGCTTATGTTCTCATATGTAATAAGCCAGCTGATTTATGTTCAACTGATGCCGTTTAGATTCAAAACTGGCTTCAGTCACAAGTACAGGTAGTTTTCCCTTCTGCCTGCCTGCCTGCCTGCCTTTTGTTTTCTGGGCATTTTAAACTAAATGTTTTCAAATTCGAATAGCGTACTTGAAAATGTTTTTATCAGGTTTATTAAGAAAAGGAAATGACAGCCAGTCTGCTTTTTCATACAGCTTCTGGAAAACTCATTTTTTGAGAGACAGAGTGTGGGGAGGGGGGCGGCACACAGAAGGAGAGAGAATCTCAAGCAGGCTTCATGCTCAAAACCGGATGCTAGGCTCTATTCTAAGACCCTGGGATCATGATCCGAGCAGAAGTCAAGAGTCAGGTGCCCAACCGACTGAGCCACCCAGGCGCTTCTGGAAAGCTTCTTAGAGAAGCCCATCCACATTGCCTTGACTAAGCACAATGTCAGCCTGAACTGACTAATATAACCAGTGCTTCAAGATGGCTGTGGGGTATTTTATAAAGTACCCCTCCCTCCACAAACCATTTGCGTTCCTGGCCCTTTGGATTTAGAATAATTGAAATTAATTTATGGACTGCAAGAAAGACTTAAGCCTGTTACTACTTTAACAAATCCAATCGGAAATACAAACTTCAGTATTGAGAAGTAAAATTTTACGTGGTTGTCCTGAGCTCCTTCATGTCCTGAGCTCCTTCGAAAATTCACAAGATAAGCCTAAGTAATCACTAGGCTGGATTTATTCAGCATCCTTTAGGCAGGCACTTGCTTTTCCCTGTCAAGGAGAGAAAGAGGAAATGTTTCTTTATTTGTTTTATGGGGTGTTTCCCAGAGCGAGCCCAGCTGTAGTCAGTGAGTGTTCGAACACACAAGTCACGGCTGCCCTTGGTAACAGGAAACTCCCATATACACCCTCGGGGTGCTGACGGGATGGCCTGGCCACACCTGGGATTGGCCTTCTGGCTTCTCTCAGTAAGACTCAAAGATAGAGGCCCTGGGATCCCAGGTAGTCATTTGCTTTGCTTCATGATCCTGTAGATTCCTTCCCTCCAAGGAGAAAGAGGTTGCATGAGTTATGACACTCTTTTGTTCTTTACAGAATGACGAAATTGAGCCTGCGGCATTTACTTATGAAAAGTTCTATGAACTGACACAAAAGATTTGTCCTCGGACAGATATAGAGGATCTTTTTAAAAAAATGTAAGTTCTACTTTTGAGAAAATGTCACGTTCTTATCCCTTTAGACTTTTAAAACATTTTTTGTGGTAATGTTTGAATATAGTATGTTGAGAGTCTCCAGGACTATGTAGCTAGGGTTCCATTTTTCACCCCTTAGCTTATCACTGTAAAAGTTCACTCTGGGTTTTTGAGAAACTTTTACAAAAATTAATGGCAGCACCTGGAACGATTCCCCCCGCCCCTTGCATTGGCTTTACTAACTACCTACAATTTTAACCTGCTCCTTTAGGTATTAACCCATTATGTGAACTAACTAGATTTGATTTGGAATGTTATTATGTTGTGGAAAAGTTCATTCATTCTAGTTATTTCAAATGGATGACTTACATGTTGTTTTTAAAGTAATGGCTTTCTATAATGCTAAAAGGAAGAATTGCAGACATTTTCCGTGAGCTAGTGGGAGTGTTTTCTTTCTCTTGTTGTTGGGTTGTTGTTGTTTTTTTGTTTTTGTTTTTTGTTGTTTTTTTTTTGTTTTTTGTTTTTTGTTCTTACAAACAGTCTCTGGCCATTTTAAGAATGCACCACTACTTCAGGGTTAGAAGATAAGTTTAGAATTATCCTCAACAAATGTCAACATGTAAATCGTGCCTACTGTAGCATCATATACAAAAACTTACTTTTTCTAATAAATTTCTTTTCAGCAATGGAGACAAAACTGATTATTTAACGGTAGACCAATTAGTGAGCTTTCTAAATGAAGTAAGCTTTTTCATACATTAACTCCATAAAGTCTGTGTGCAGTGGCTTGCCTCCTCCAGTGTCCCCATTGCATGCTCGCATCCATTTGCCCTGTTCGTTTTGCTTCTGACCTGCTGATCTTTCCATATGGCTTCCTTTACCAGGTGCAAAAATCAGCTGCTGCTCCTGTGTTCATGCACTTCTTACACGTCGGCTTTGCACACTGCTTTTTTTTGTTGGTTTCCTTGCTGTGATGTATAGCTCTGGTTCTGTGTGTGTGTGTGTGTGTGTGAATTTTATAATATATTCATTTAATTAAATGTGTCTATGTTTTTGCAAGATGATATTTAAGGTACTTTTTTTTTTCTCTTCCTATTGATCTCATTAAATAGAGAATGGATTGAAATTACCCACACTGTACCCGGATTCTCCATTGCTAACTTTTTCTCATACTTTTGCATGGACTGGAAAGCTTTATTTTTGTCTTTTAATGGATTGCATGTAAGAACGATACGTAGGTTCCAAGAGAATATTTTGACAACGAGCACAACAGTGGAGTTCCTGGGTGAAAATATAGTACATAATAGGTCAATTAGATGGCGGGTCAAATTTTTACATTTTATTTTTATAACAAGCTTAAGGCTCAATTTAGAATATGATTCACTCAACAACCAGCACTGGTTGACAACATTTGCTGAAGCACAAGAGAAAAATATTTTGGAACACGTAACAGTTGCAACTTTTGTGACAACTAAAATTAACTTTTTTTTTTCTTTACACATTCGAAAGATTGTTCTGTTCAGTGAAACCCACTGAAGCTCTTGCTAATCCACAATGGAAAATGTCCTTTTTTTTTTCTAGCACAGTAATGGAATGGACAATATCTTTTTGTTTCAAAACAATGTTTTTAGTATAATTTAGCCATTATGCCATATAAAGAGAGAAGCTTTGGAGAGAGAGTATCACACCAGACATGAGGTATTGCCCCAAAAGAATGGGCAGCAGCTGGCAGACTGTGATTTGGCAGTTTGTGGAGACAAATCACATCTTTGCCAAAGGGCTTCTGTTTTCTTGCCCTGTTAGGGCTCAGTGGCTTCCCATTGGTAGGCGCGCCCCGTCAATGCTATAATAACCAGAGCCGACAGCCTTTGTGCTGGGAAGACTAGCTATTCTGTTTATCACACAGATGCCTCTACTTTTAATAAGCCTCTCAGTAAAATACAGAATTGATTTCACTTGAAGACATTTCAAGTTTTCCCACCCCACTAGTTTTTGGTCACGTGAATACTACGTTCATAATCTTTACCCAGATATTATCCACATTCCTGTGCCACCATCACTCAGAAGTTAAGTTGCCTTGCTTTGTTTCCTTTAACTCCTTCCCCCTCTTCTGCTTTATTTTTAAGATGTATTGTTTTATTTCCTTCAGCTTCTTCATGCACTTTGGGTCACTGATCATCTTAAGTTTTGGTGAGATGGGCAGGAAAGTCTTGCTTTTTGCTAAAGAGGGAAGACTGTTGGGAGGCGTGGAGAAAATCTGTATCATTGGTTTGCTACTTCCTAGGAACAAGGTCTTTTGCCTACTCTGCAATGAAGCTGGTGTGCAGGCATCTTGTAAACATGACAGAGACCTTATGATGTATGTCACCGTGAAAATAAGGAAAAATTCTGAAGTCTTGAGGACAGGCGTGGCATTCGTGGGTTCTTATCTTGTGCCTTTTCTCTTATGGGTTGTTTCTGTAAGCCTACCCCATCATCACTTGTCATTTTTGTGAGTCTAAGACGTACCATTTAATTTTTAAAAGATATGATCGATCCATGCTTCCTGGCTCTGCCATCCAAATTCTTTCTTCAAATACTTATTATCTGATAAGCTTTTACACATCAATATCACAGTGGCCAGTAGCACTCATGTGTTGTTATATTTTCTTCTAATTGGCTTCTCACTCATGGTAAGGAAGCACCTTTCCTTTTGGGGTGGGACACATGGAATCAGTGTGCTTCTTGATTTCTTTAGATCATAGAGACTATAAGATTGTCCAGGAACGTGTAAAGCTTTTGTTTTTAATCTAAGTGCCCAAATCTCATCCTAGCAAATGGAATTGGAAAGACTAGAGAGCAACCTGAATGTACCCTTGAAGAAGTTTGTCAAAGTTAGAAAGCATTCTGCCAGCTTCTTGTACCCTCTTTTGGGTCCTATAGTGGCTCTTCTCCTCTTTCCAAAAGCAGAAGCACACTTTAGGCAGAACACCTTCAAAACCCATAATGAAAGGAGATAGCATTCACTCAGAAAGGAAGCAGGCATTGCAGTATAAGAGTCTATGGCTCCAAAAGCTTAGATCCAAATGTTTTCAAAATGTCTTAGCTACATCGTGTCAACAAGCCAAAATTCAACATTGTGTTAGAAGCACCATATTATGCAATAAGATAGGAAAAATAAATGAGTCTCGTGAATGCAAAAGGACAAGGTCCTACTCATCGTTTGAAGATGATGATTGAGTACCCTATCAAAAATTATCAACTGAAAAACTCTTTGAGTAAGAGTTCATCAGAATAACCAGATTGACAGAGCAAGAATCAATAGACACATGTATACCAGCATTAACCAATTAGAATAAGTAATAGGGAAAAAGTCATGCTGCCTCCCACCACTTTCCAGCTTGTAAATCCTTTTATTCTTTAGATAAAATTTTATGTTCCGTGTACTCATGTGTATTTCCAGGAAGCTGCAATGAGAGAAGAGAGTACTGGCCATTTACTCTCTTGGTCACCAGGTAGGGGTTTGTACCACCTCCTCCATGGATACTTTCATTAGTAGCTTTAGACCTTCTTCTCACCTGCTTCTCAGTATCTCCTCAAAGCGAGATCCATGGACCACCAGCAGCAGCATCCTGTGGGATCTTGTTAGAAATGCAGAATCTTGGGTCTCAACCCAGACCTACTGACTCGGAATCTGCATTTAAGAACATCTCCAGGTGATTTGTCTGCACATTAAGGTTTGTGAAGCCCTGCCCCAGTGAATTACCTAGGTTCCTCCTTGGAATGCTTGGTGTGGATGGGAAGAGTGTGAGCATCATATACCTTCTGTTATTCTCCGTGATGGATTTAGTCATGGAAATCCAGCATTCAGATCTAAAATTTTGCCACAGCTATGCCTCTTGGTCACCTCAGTGGACCAAGAGAAACTTTTCTCCTTCCTGTTTTATGAAAATAGCAAACCAGAGTCAGAGGAAGCCTGTAGAGATATACACACTGTGAGTTGGCATGTGGTTAGATACTGCTTCCAACTCAGCTATCTGTGGTGGAGCAAATTAATGTCCCTGAGCTTTAGTTAATTTCACTTCTCTTTCCACATTTCCAATAAGAAGCCAAATTGCTTTCAGTTTTACCTTTATTCTCTCACAAAGGTGATAACTGATGGGGACAGCCTACAGAATCAGGAGATGCATGGAGGCCTGGAGAGAGAGATTGAGATGAGAAAAAGAAGGAAAAGGTCTGAGATGACCACAGTTTTCCAGAATCGGCTTTACTTGTTGCTAGTGATCTCCCCCCGCCTCCCACACATTATATGATCATGTTAGGACTAGACCTGTTTGTTTTATTTTGCTGTTGCATAGGAAAGTGCTTGTGATCACTTTCCATGTATAATATCTTTATTCTTTAATACATAGACACAGGAATAAAAGGAGGTATTTAGTGTTTCGGGTAAGCCCCCTCTCGCAAATTATTCCTTTATCTTCTTTGTATCTCATCTGAATATTTTTTGGTCAGCATCTGTCTCTCCCAATGCTGCTTGGGTTAAAGCCAGATGATGCTTTTTCTCAGTAAGAGTAAGGGCATACTAATGGAGTGATGACCCCTGTCTCCTCATGCACGCAGGCACAGTTCTGTGACCTATTTTCAGAAGTTGTTTAGATCTCACTTTACAATGCTCTGGAGGTCCAGAGGTGAATGTCGTAGGTTCATTGCTCCCCCAAATCCCCACAGAAAACCAGTGAACCCTCAGAGTTGTAGACCATTTGCCCCACTGTGCTTACGGCTGCGTGGGACTCTTCTGCAACCTCATTACTCTGAGTTCACCTGGGAGTGATCTTCTTCCTCTTTGTTGTTTCCTATAAACATGATCATTTTTTGTGACTCTAATGCAAATGTTACTATCTTCTTCCTTGCCTTGGACTATCCAGAGTGCACTGTGGTTTCTTTGTGAAACATGAAAGCTTTAATGAAGCAAAGATCATGTTATCTGGTGGACAATGCAAAGACAAATAGGGTTTCCTACTGTCTGCTTTTAATGCTTGTTAGCTGCAAATGTACAATTAGGGGATGATGATAAATCCATTTTAGGGCTTGATTTTCCTGGCTCTTGCTTCTGATACACAGGATGTTTTAGTGAATATTGTGCCCTGGGACTAAATTTCAATGGGCTTTAATTAGGAGGACATCTCAAAGATTTAGCATTCTATCCTTGCAGGATGTAGGTCTTTGAGTTGGTTGGTTGGCTTTTTTATGTTACTGATAATACAAATATGTTTAAAATGCATACTTTTATATGTTAGAGCAGTGTTTCTTAAGCTTGAACATAGCAGAATCACCTGGAAAGCTTGTTAAAAACACAGATTCATGGGTTCCACCCCAGAGAATCAGATCTGGTAGGTCTTTGGTGGGGCCTGAGAATCTGCATTTTAACTTCCAGGGCCAGGTGCTGCCACTGCTGCCATCAGCGGGTCACATTATAAGTCACACCGGGCTCACAGGCATATATAGGCATATAAAAAGCACCTAGGAGCATCTGGGTTCCCCCTTCTTTATCTAATATAATCTCTTCTCTCCCCTGCAGCTTAATCTCTTCCTTCTCTCACTTTTTAAATTCATATGGATTTGCCCCCATCATCTCCATGAGTCCAGAATTCTTACCAATGAGCGTATCTTTGAATTAAAAACAAAGCAAAACAAAACCAAAAAACCTACTTTTAATAAGGAAGCATAACATAGTGGCCAACCGTGAAAATGACTGCAGTGGGGTCTAAAAAGGACCTTTTCCTCCCATCTCCATCTTCTTCCGTGATGGTATTTTACAGAGACGGGAGAAGGAATGTGCCTAAAAAGAGTTTTCTGTTCGTTGGTGTAATTGTTGGTTTTTAAAAGGGATGCATTCTCACTGGAGGGGTGGTGCTTGTCATGGCCTCAAATAGCGGGCTCTAGAATTGCATGATGCCCCTCTGTTTCATAAATAAGATTGTAGCATGCCTTCACGTGCCTGGCCTTCCATGGTCCACCTCACGGTTTCTCTCTGCACGCCCCACAAGTTTTGTTTTTTTATGGTTTCCAGGCTTGTTGTTAAAATAAGTTTCCGCTCTTGCACGTGCATGGACGTGAGCTGTTGTGAGCTGTAATTTCTTAGATTACAACAGAAGCATGCTTCATTGGGATAAACTGACCAAAAGATACCGATTCCTTAGGAGTTAACACTCTTGGCTGGGCGAAGAGGTGGGAGGACCAGACTAGGCTAGGCCACCAGTGCTGGAGGAAATCACGTCGTGTGTGTTGCGTTGGCCAAAGGCATTCATTCTGTGTTACCCACTTTTCAAACTTTCATTTCACAACAAATGGGGAAGGGAAATCCATATGAACCTTTCACAGTTGTTTCTCAAACAACATCTCAATACTGTTTTCCAACGTCTGTGCATATATTTGGGTAAAGAAATGTTGCCAAGGTTCTACCTGTTGACCAGGTTTTGCTCACATCTGCTTATCTCCCATTATCGCCATGGAAGTTACAGATTTGATGAATGACCAGGGTCCAAGTCACAGTGAACATGAAGGAAATTTCATGGACCCACTGCCTCCAGATATAGACATACACACACACACACAGACACACACACACACACCACACACACACACACACAACTATAGCTGAGTCAGTAAATTGGACTTTTTTCACCACTGCTGTGAAGTTTGGATGACAGAACTGCAGAAATGGCATTTTTCCTGGTGTCTCCAATAGTACCATGAGCATCCAGGTGCTGATTTGAAAAGAATGGCATTGCCAGCTTCCTGGGTGCCTTAATCATTCATGGACTCGCCTTGCCCAGAGAATTTCCTCAGGGCAAACCCAGTTCTAGTTCATAGTGAAAAAGACTTTCTGAACTACTGATATTCAAATACAGATTTTCATATTGTCAATAATTGATACATATCCTTGTGCTGATTGTCATCATTATTATAACTGATTTGATTTGATAAATATTTACTCGAGAAAATGAAGTTTGTAGACTGCCCAAGAAAACTTTTCTTTATGTTGAAAAAAATATGAAAATGAAATGATGTTTGCCTGTTTTAACCTTAGGGATTTTTGTTGTTGTTGTTGTTACTATTGTTTTTCTTTTTGGGCACTTAAGTTAGTACATTAGCAATTTGAGTTATTTGGGTTTTTGTTTTTTGTTTTTTGGCTTTTGGTTTTTGAGGCTTTTTTTTTTTTTTTTTTTTTTTTTTTTTTTTTTTTTTTTTTTTTTTTTTTTTTTTTTTTTTTTTTTTTTTTTTTTTTTTTTTTTTTTTTTTTTTTTTTTTTTTTTTTTTTTTTTTTTTTTTTTTTTTTTTTTTTTTTTTTTTTTTTTTTTTTTTTTTTTTTTTTTTTTTTTTTTTTTTTTTGGTTTTTGCTTTTGTTTTTCCCCCAAAGATTTTTGACCTCATTTTTTATAGATACTTATGCTAAATCTTTCACCTGTGGTATGGGAACTAGAAGACAGTACAATTGACATGCACACCATTTTATATATCTTTGAGCTTATGAAGGAAAAAATATACATTCTGTATTCTCTTTCCAGTTCAGTGAGGGAAACCAACAAAGCATTCCCAAAATTGGACTTTTTTGAAGTATATTTTAGGGAGAAAGACAGTAGGACAGTGAAACCCTATCTTTGTAACTATAAATGTGATATTCTAAATAGACCTTATTTTAGAAATTACGTACTTTAATGATGTGTTATGACCCAAGGGTCAGAAATGTCAACCTAAATGGGGTTATTTTCTCATCATAGCATCAGCGAGATCCTCGACTGAATGAAATTTTATTCCCATTTTACGATGCTAAAAGGGCAATGCAGATCATCGAGATGTATGAGCCCGATGAAGATTTGAAGAAAAAAGGTAATGAAAGTGAAAAAGACAATTTTCTTTATTAAAGAAAAAGCAAGACTATATGCAACTTTAAACATTCTTGGATTTTTAGTTAACAACATCTTTAAATGCTTTGAAGCTCCCTACAGCCAAGAATTTTTAATGGACTGATTTTTTTTTCCTGTTTTAAGTTAGTATAAATTTTACCTTACATCAGAATTTGCCCATGTTGCCTGAGGCATACTGTAAATTTACTGTATTTTAAACACATGTTAGTGATATTTTCCCCATTGTAATCTCTCACATTCGATCTTTGGTATTGCTTAATGCTTAAACTGCAAAAATGCCCATATGGTCTCTGTTTGCCAGTTTGGAAGGAATTTTACATCTTATAAAAGTTTATACCTTCTCTTTCTCCCTTTTGTTTTGCCAAGCCGAGTAAATTTTAATACATGATTTGATGAGCCTACCCATCACTAGACCTCTGTTACGGAATACAAATGCAACTGCTAGGAAATTAAATGGTCAGGAATCAGTTATTGGGGTTTCTGAACATTTGCCTCTTTCAATGAAACATTAGAAGCAGTGTGCTGTCCATTCCAGTATTTGACAAAGAAAAGGCATGGAGAGGAAATTGAAGATCAGTCTTGTAACAGTGGGAGGCACCTGCAAAGGATGGGAGAGGTGATGCTACTATAATTGGACAGGAGGTCCTGAGACAAGAGCTACCTGAGCCTCAGCCTTGTGTCCCAGTGAAGAGTTGAAGGGAGATTCGGGTTCAAGTTCTATGTTTCCCATGTGTCCCTGGGTAGTATGGCCTCAGTTTCCATGTTCTTTCTTCTTTGTATCTCAGTGAATGTGGCTGAAAGGTTTATATCATCTCTGGACCCACATGGAACCCATGTATATTCATGCTGGTCCGCCACACCACATGACCCACCCTGATCTGTTTCCAAGTCAAATAGTCATACACTTATACTTCCTGCTAGGGCCCCAAATAACTCCTTCCAGCATGAGTGCTTCCTTATTTACCTTTATGCCAACACTCTGAGTAGTATTATTTATTCTACATTGCCTGGGATTAAAGTGAAGGGAGGGGTGGCTTGATAGTTCATGTAACACTTCGCAATATTTGACTTGATTCTTGTTGCTGTCCTGTCCCTGTGTAACCTTGAGCAAGGGACCCTATTCCTGGGCCTCAGTTTCCCTGCTCATAACACAGTGGAGCTCATATAGTCATTCAACTAATATTCCGCTCCCCTACCTTCATTTCTTGAAGTTTACAGAGGGCTGACTGGTTGCCAAGCCCTGGACCAGATGTTGGGGATTTAAACGTAAGACAGTTGTGATCTGTTGAAGGACAAGGCTCAGTAGTTCCTTGGCAGTATGATAAATGTTATGCTAGAGATGTGTCTTTCATTATTTCTGAAGTCCTTCCAGATCCTAATGTCTATGAAATTGCATTGATGCATCTAAAAATCATAGCTTCACCAATTCATAAATGACAGAAATTTTAAAGTCTGCCATTATTAAGTATGGGTGAGAATGGGGTATAAAAGACATTATAAACTTCTGGGAGGAGCTTAAACTGGTACAAACAACCACCTTTTTGAATATATTGGCAATGAATGGTAGAGTAGAAAACATGCCCTTCTACAGCCCAGCCTATCCACCTCCAGGTGTGTATCGTAGAGAACCTCCCATCTTGTTCCCAGCTCTGGATGTCATAGGAAGCACACTCACCCAAGTCAGTGGCTTTAAATTTCTTCTACACGCATGACTTTCAAATTCTCCACTTCTGACCTCTAACTTCAACTACAGACCTGCGGTAGAGTCCTCCATTTGGATACTGATGGACATTTCAAATGTATATGTACAACATGTTTTGATTCCCCCTGCCCTCAGACCTGTTCCCTTCTCAGCCTGGAAAATAAAGGTTACCATGATTCACCTGAATTTTTAGGCCAAAACTCTTGGAATCTTCCTTGACTTGCTCTTGTTCTTTTGTTGTTGTTGTTGTTGTTGTTCTTTCATGTCACTTCTGATCCATCAGTAAAACCTCCCAGATCTATCCTCAGAATAAGTCCTGAATAAATAACTTCTCACCATCTCTACCTTCATTGGTCTATCCATGCCTACATCATGTCTTCCTAGATGATGGCAACTGACTTTTAACTAGTCTTCTTTCTACTCAGTGCCCTACAGTTTATGTTCCACATAGCAGCCAGACTAAACCATTGAAAACTAAATCTAATCATATTATTCCACTCTTTGGAACCCTCCAAAGGCTTCCCAACACGCTTAGAGTAAAACCCACAGTACTTAGTGAAGACTTCAGGCCAACTGATGTAGCTTTTGGCTTCCTCTCTAGCCTCATTTCTAACTCCCTCTCCCTTCGGTCACACACTCCTGTGTCAAGGTCTTCACATTTGCTTGTCCTACTTGGGATGATTCCCCAGACTGCATGTGGCTTGCTCCCTATTCATCAGTGTGACGTCCTCAGAAGGGCTTTTGCTGGCCCTGTATCTAACACAGCATCTTGGGCATTCTTGATCACCTTCATTCCCTGCTTTCTATTTCTTTCTAGCACTTGCATGACATTACATTATACTTATATTTATTTGCTAATTTATTTGTTTTCTTTCCCATAATATGTTTTGTGAAGGCTGGGTGTATCTGTTTCTCCCATCACTTCTTCTGTCCCAGTGCCTTCAAAAGTACTTGCTCTTAGAATGGATGTGTGTGCCCAAGGAGACAGGTGCACAGATTTTTATTGTAGTATGTTTAATTATAATTAGAAATTGCTTAAATACCCATCAACAGAATCATGGACAATAAATGGATGTATTCAGACATGGACCTATTCTACATCCTACAGTCCTACACACCACCACTATAACTACTACTATACATTATTTAGGGGAAAATAAATGACCAAGAGCTGTTTATATTAACTGAATCAGTTATAAGAAAATGTAACATTAGCAAATTTGCATATGCAAATAATGGAATATCTTTTATACAATCTTTTAAATATTCACAACTACCTATGGTTTGGATATAGGTGTATGTAGTAGAGTTACAAAGCCATTTTGAGAATGTTCAATACAAAAAATCGGGAATGGTTGTCTACAAGGGAATAGGAAGAGGAACTGCAATAGAATGGAGGGTGGGAGGCCAGGGTGCTGCAGAGGCATCTGTAATTATGTATTCCTCTGGAAAAATGAACAGTAAATAAGGGAAGATGTTATGAAGCTGTGGTCTAGGTCCATAGTTATTTATTATGCTATCATCTGTACTTCTTTATAAGCTTGAAATCAGTTCATAACATGCAAATGCTTAGGTAAAAACAAAAGGCTAAAAAAAAAAAACCCAAAAGGCTGAGGCAGTCAATGGTTGATGGGGTGGGAGATGTAGAAATATTGATCACTTCTCTTGAGACCACAGGGTACCGGCCTTGTATCAGAAAGGACTGACCGAAATGAACAGTGGCTCTTAGGGCCACATTTCAGTGATGACTGAATACTCTTCTCACCAGTCCTACACCCTGTGCATAGATAAAAGAGGAGAAATGAATTGTTTAAACCCAGAGAGGTTGCTCATTCCTTCTCCAATCCAGTGAGAACAGTAGTGCCCTACAATTGTAGGTTTTCCACCTGAGCCCAACATAGGGTTGGAACTCAAGACCCTGAGATCAAGACCTGAGCTGAGTTTAAGAGGCAATGCTTAACCTACTGAGCCACCCAGGTGCCCCTCTCTTTTCCACTTTTTTAAGAGCCCCTCTCATATGTCTTGTCCTTTATCATTCGGGATAGTCCTAGAAAGCAGTTGTGGCCAGTATTTCTCCCCCATTTGCCAGAAGAGGAGGTTGAGACCCAAGAATGCAGGGAGTGAGTGGTAGAAGCAGAACTGAAAAAGGTCCCCTTGACTCCTGGCGCGGTGCTTCTGAGCTCAGGGAATCTGTGCTTCTTTCATCTTACTTACAAAAGCAGAAAGCGTCCTGTCTTGTGGAATGGGTTAGGTTACTTGTGATGTGCAACTCTGTTACTTTGTTCAAGTTCTGAAGGGTGAAGGTTCTTGGGAAAGACAATGAGAAGCATTTACTCCGGATTAAGCTGCCTCAACTTTCATGAAGAAAAATGTGAGAGGTGTATCTTCCGAGCCACATGTCTACTAGCTGTTCTTTTTTCCCCCAGGCCTCATATCAAGCGATGGGTTTTGCAGATACCTGATGTCAGATGAAAATGCCCCAGTCTTCTTGGATCGTTTAGAACTTTACCAAGAAATGGACCATCCTCTGGCCCACTACTTCATCAGTTCTTCCCATAACACCTATCTCACGGGCCGACAGTTTGGCGGGAAATCTTCAGTAGAAATGTACAGACAGGTTCTCCTGGCTGGTTGCAGGTCAGAAACTCAGGACAGCTCCTTTTTTTTTTTTTTTTTAATATGATGCCCTTCAATTTAAGACTTTTCTCTAAAAAAGTAGGAAGTAGTATTCAGAATGAAAAGGACATTTTTTCCTTCTCTTTAATTGATTATGCTGGTCATGTAACCTTGAAAAAGAACAGATAATCTTTGCTCCAGAAAGTTCTAGAATCCTCCTATGGGCCAAAAGATAGTTTTTACTATAAATTTTTTTACTATCTCCCCTCAAATAAGTAAACAAATATTCCCCCCCCTCAAAATTGCAAAAAAAAAAAATTTCAAGAAGCCATGTTAAGTTTCTTATTGGTCTGAAGCATTTGCAAATTTAGCTCTACTTAATGTTAAAAGTCTTAAAATGTCATTCTCTGAGAATGAAGATTATTGAAAATGGTTTTCCTTCTGTGGAAATTGGCAAATATTTGAAGTTTAAAATATGGAAAAAATGCTGAAAGTGAAAAATAAGAAATGTAGTTACATTATGATATTTTTTTCTTGGTTATCAATAGCCATACCTCATTATTTTTTGTGCATGGAGAGACTGTAAGGAAATGACATCACTACTTCTTCCTCTGAATACTTGACACAATGAGAACGTTTTCTTTTATGGCCAAAGTAACATCATTTCACCTAACAAAATTTTTCAGAACTGTTCTTTAACATCATCTAAAACCCAGCCCGCATTCAGATGTTCCCAATTGTCCCCAAATTGTTCTTCGTTGTAGATTGTCATGACTGGAATTTCATCCAGAGCCTCATTGGTGGTTGTATCTCCAAAGTCTGACTTCATCTCTGGCAGTTCCTTTTTCATGACAGCAACGTGATAAAGAATAAATGTGATTTTAACCTGCATACTCCATGAAATAATCATGTTACTTAACTCATCCCATGTTCTGCTTCTATAAGAAAACAACTTATTTTGATGTCTCTCCTTTTAATTTGCACACACACACAGTATTTTATTGTAAGGGCTCAATCTTGTAATTTCACTGTGTGCCTAGATGTGTTGAACTAGACTGTTGGGATGGAAAAGGTGAAGACCAAGAACCGATAATAACTCATGGAAAAGCAATGTGTACAGATATCCTTTTTAAGGTAAGTTTCAAAATAGCCATAGTCTCTTCCAGACTATCATAGAGATAGATGAAGTGGAGAAAACAAATTATTCATTTTCTCAAGTGTTTTACCTTCATATTCCTTTCCTCCAGCTTTGAAGAGAAAGTCAAGAAAAATGTTTTCTCCACTTCATAGCACCTTCCTTTTCTGACTCTGCTGCTTTCAGATGGTGACAGCGCCATATAATGAGGCTTCTTCTGCCAGAATCCCCCGACTCTATTAATTTAAAAAACAGTCTTGTTTTCTTGCTTATTTTGCATTATTTCTGAAGAACATCAAAATGGCATAAAAAGATGAATACAGAAAATAAAATAGATTATAAATAGTGCCTATCAGAGCAAGAAGCTACTTTGACTGAGGTTAGAGTTGATGAATCCTCAATATCAAGTCCTATAAACTGCCAAGCCATGCCGCAGACGGGTTCCAAACTTTCTAGAATTCATGGTGAGGAGAGAAACATGATGATTCACAAGATTTGCAAAATAGAAACCAGCCCATTGGTCCAAAGAAGTGTAGTTGTTCCCAGTCCTGATGCCAGAAAGAAGGCTTTTCCCCAAGGACCCTCAAAGAGAGGCATCTACAGTTTTACAAACAGGCATTTCGGTAATGGCCTTGTGGTGATCTCTATGTACAGTTGGAAGGTTAATTTCTTACAGCATTCCTCAATATGCTCCAGTGATAGCGTGCCAAAAGACAAGTAAAAAAAAATGCAATTCTGTGGTTGGCCACTGTTCAGGTACATCTGTCTCTGTCAGTTGCGTGCAATTTGGGATGGTTATTACAACATCTGGAGCAGTGGTCTCGATCCTGCCTGCATGTGGGAAATCACCAGAGGTATTTGTAAGAACGGATGCCTAGGCCCTATACCTATGACACTCCATGCATACCATTTCTCTTAGCCAGATATTGGTGAATTTGAGGAGCAACAAATTCAGGGTTATGTTCCCTGAGAAGGAATTACACTGCCTGAGAAATACCAAGAATGTATTCCAGTAGGAAGCCATGAGTTTGCACAGCCAACTAAACTGACAGGAAGGGTTGTCCTCTTTAGAGAATTAAGGGGCCTAATAAAGAAGCTTAGCTGAAAAGAAGGCTATTTCTTCTCAGCTCGGAGGTGAGCAAAGGAGAACCCTGGGGCAGAGCCAAAATTTTCCTCAAGGAGTAATTCTTGGTCAACTCAAGTTGGCAAGCAAGGTCACAGAAGTTTTCACCTAAAGAAACTTGACCAAGAATAATTAAAGGGGGGCACCTGGGTGGCTCAGTGGGTTAAGTCTCTGCCTTTGGCTCGGGTCATGATCCCGGGGTCCTGGGATTGAGCCCCACGTCAGGCTCTCTGCTCAGAAGGGAGCCTGCTTCACCCTCCACCCCCGCGTGCTTCTCTGCCTACTTGCGATCTCTCTCTGTCAAATAAATATTAAAAAAAAAAAAGAATAAAGGACCACCTTAGGCATAAGGATGCTCATGAAAACACACCATGATTCTCTAACCCAAGGCATTAGATGGGTTTCAAAGGGACTAGCCTAGATTACTATTGTATAATTTTTTTTCCCTGTGGTTAGCAATAAGCCAGTAAGAATTTGGGGATTTTTACCAAGTATGATGCTGTGATTGTGGAAACATTGGTTTAAAACTGCGCTTTCTAAAGCTAAGCCGAGAGCAAGTCCAGCTGTCTGTGGGAAGGATATGCTCAGCTTGTTCAAAGGGGGTTTCAGATGACGGAGCTTCCAGTTCAGAAAGGGGCAGCCAGAATACCACCTGTCTCACCTCACATGTTGCTTGATCAAGGAGAACAGCCTCCCTCATCACCTGCCCCCTCCCCCCACCGCCATTTTCATCAGGCTAATCAGAAACAAGGGATGTTGTAAATGTCACAGGAATCTTCATCGAATTAATGAAACGTAGCCAAAACCCCACCTGCTCTTCAGCAAGAAAGATGAGCTCTGAACCTGTCTTGCCAGGTAATCGAGCAAGGAGCCAACATGCCCTTGAGACGAAATTCCTTGTCAGTTAATAGCATCATAATTTTGGAGCAGTCAACGGTAGCTTTGAGAAAAAATCGTCATTAACCATGAGCTGTGCTTGGGTCTAACCGCAAGGGGGCTCTCCCTGTGACGGTATCAAGGTGAATGGGCTCTCCAGGTCTTAATTGCCAGAATGGACTTTCTGAAAAGCTGAAACTAATAGTCTCTGAATGGGTTCAGGTGCCTTAATTTGTTTTTTTGGCTCTTCTCTCTTATTAACACTTTTTATCTTTAAAGGATGTTATTCAAGCCATCAAGGAAACCGCATTTGTCACCTCCGAATATCCTGTAATTCTCTCCTTTGAAAATCACTGCAGGTATAATGATGGGTTCTATTTGAAATATCTACCACCCATTCCCACCACTGCTCTACATCTTTTTAAAGAGCTAAATGGTTTGGGGGTAGTGGTAAGGACACTTGGTCTTATGCAAAAAAAGAAAGAAAGAAAAAAGAAAAGCCTCAAGCCAGTACCACCCCCCCACCTCAAAAAAAAAAAAAAAAAAAAGAAAAAACCAGTCATCTTGCTGTGTTTTAGAGATGCTCCCTCTAAATGGTGAGCGATCAGGACACCTTGCTCAAAGTTCCACTGAGCTGGAAGATGTGGCAGTGGATTGGAAAGCAGACTTGATGAACTTGAAAGCCATTTTTTATTCTGCTTATCAGCTCTTATTTGGGGTGGGGGGTGAATCTGCTTTTGAAACTATTCCAGTTAAAGTCTGTGGCATGTAACTGAGCATCTCACTTAGCATCAAGAGAACAAGCGTGGATTTTGCAGAGTGGGAGTTTTCATTCACCTAGAAATGGATGTTTCTTGTTCTTGGACACATAATGGATGTTTGAATTTACGAATACCAGTTCTCTCTCTCTCTCTCCAGCAAATATCAGCAGTACAAAATGTCCAAATATTGCGAAGATCTATTTGGGGATCTCCTGTTGAAACAAGCACTTGAATCACATCCAGTATGTATTTTTAGCAAACCGTATTTCTAACCTGAATAGATTTGTTTTGAAATTCATTTCTAAAGGGTCAAGTAGTGCTAGAGGACTAAAGATCTTCATATTTATTTAAATTCATTGGTATGGAAAGCTTTCATGCTTTGGACAGATGTGTAGAGAGAGACATAAAGTAAACATCTGGTTCTTTTTAATTTAAAGGGTCTCAAGGCCTTTATGGTTTTTGAGATCTCTGTCCTAAAGTTTTACAAAATGCCCACTGGCCAAGGGTCTATGCTCAGCATTTGTTCTCAACTTGGTTGCCTGATAGAACCATCTAGAAGGACTATTAAAAATATCTTTGCCAGGGCCCTACTCAGAGATTTTGAATTAACTGATCTGGGTAAGGCCTGATCATGATTTTTTTTTAAAAAAAGCCCTCCAGGTGAATAAAATGTCCACATAGGGTTCAGCACCCATAGGACCCCACTGCTGTAAGAAGTCCCCTAAATTGAAATCAAAAGAGTCTGATATTCAAGCTCCCAACTCCAAAACAGATAATCGGGCGGGGGTGAGGGGCGGGCATCTGGGTAGTTCAGTTGGTTGAGTGTCTGACTCTTGGTTTTAGCTCAGGTCATGATCTCAGGGTCCTGAGATTGAGCCCCAGGTCAGCCTTCATGCTCAGTGCAGTCTGCTTGAGAGATTTTTTTCCCCTCCCTCTCCCTTCCCCTCTGCTTCTCCCCCAACTCATGTGTTCGCCTACACACGTGCTCACTCACTCTCTCTCTGTGTCTCTCAAAGAAATAAAATAAAATCTTACAACAACAACAACTTGGAAAATGTTATACATACAACTTTTGAGCTTCATTTTTACACCTGTAACTTGCTTCATAAAACAAAGATTGGGGCGCCTGGGTGGCTCAGCGGGTTAAAGCCTCTGCCTTCGGCTCAGGTCATGATTCCAGCGTCCTGGGATCAAGCCCCGCATCGGGCTCTCTGCTCAGCAGGGAGCCTGCTTCTCCCTCTCTCTCTGCCTGCTTCTCTGCCTACTTGTGATCTCTGTCTGTCAAATAAATAAATCTTTAAAAAATAAATAAAACAAAGAACCTTTAACCTATGGCCCACAGATAGGCTTTGTGAGGTCAGTGACCTCATTCTAATTGCATACAACTTTTTTTAGTGTATAATTATTCCACAGAGTTCATCACATTTTGCAAGGATCCATAACCTCCAAGTGGTGAAGATCCACTGTCCCCAGATGTTAGGAACAGGAAGAGAGCTAACGGGATTAAGTGTAAAGTACTCTGCAGTATTTAAAAAACAAACAAACATGGAGGAAAAAAACCATCTAGGACACGAGGATATTTGCATCCTTTGCACCCACCCCCTGATTGTCCTCAGCCTGTGGACAGATGCCATGCTGCAGGCTCCCTGCCCCTGTCCGTGCAGCACTCTCTATCTTCCCTGTACACTGGCCTGCTTATGGCTGCCAGTGCCTCCGGCTTTTCAAGTGAGGTGGAGTGCTCTGGTCACCAGAGCCAGCTCTGCCATATGCGAAGGACAGGCCAAAAAGGCCACAGAGCTCACACCCCTCCCCTGCAGTCCCCTCACGCAGCAGGAGGGACAGCTCCAGAGCATGGGATCTACACCAGCTGCCAGGCTCCCCAGCAGGACCACACGCCTGCCCCCTCAGTGATAACTTGCCTGATAACGCCCCCTTGGGGTTGGCTGCTTGCCGCCTTTTTCTCACTTCCTAACCCCCACCCTCCGGTTGGACATTCCTGAGGCTGCCTCCCAAAGAGACTTTGGGTCTGTTCACATCCTTGTCTCAGAGACTGATTCTGAGGGAACCCAAACTAAGAAACAGCCCAGATTTTTATTAATTTTATTTTTGTTTTACCTAGACCTTCTGTTTACTTTTCTGATTGGGCTAAGGTGCTTGTTCCCGTGGAAAGACCACTGTGTTCTTTGCAGAGTGATATGCACATATGTGGAAAATGTTGTGGGGAGTGTATGTGAATACACATGGGAGTGGAACCTCCCTGAAGTGAAAAGCTTTCAGTCTTGAGGGGGGCCGTGGGAGAGACACAGAACACAGGTAAAATCAGAGCTACAGAGGAAGATGGCCTGTGGCCTGTTGAATACTAGAGATACCCAGGTTCAAGAGAGATCGCTGGGGAATGGACCGGTTACAGCAGGCTTCAGAAGGAAGCAGAATTTTGGCAAAGAGCCTTGTTTGGAGCAACACAGACATGGGAGTACATAGTGCTTTGCATGTAATTAGTAAATAAAGATTACTTTTGAAAAAAATGAGTGGATGCATGGAAAAGACAGGTGGATGGAGGGGTTGGTGGGTGCATACGTGGATGCATGAGAGAATGGGGGGTGGGTGACTAGTTATGGCGCAGTTGTATGGGTCGGAGGTAATAGAAGAAAGGACACTGCCTTTGCCGCCATAAATCCAGGCAAATGAAATCACAGTAGAGGTCAGGTTTTGGCAACTGACCACTCCCCTCTTGATTCTCTTACTGAACCTACAAAACCATAGTCCCAAGTATTGGGGTTACATCAGCCTACTGAGTAAACAGGCTTCCTAATACAACCTAACGTTTGAGGGGATCAAGGGAGCCCTCAGCTTCTGCCTGGGAAAGCCGTTGTGACCCCAGCCACCTCAATGACCCCTTGTACTTTACCCGATACATAAAAGGAGCAAGATCAGAAGTTGAGCACGAGCCCCTAGCCCAACAGCACTCCAGGTCAGACCCAGCTCCTGCTGGGGAAGGTGGAGTGGCTCTGCACACCTCTGGGAGACTGTGGATGTCAAGTCTGCAGTCTAAGGCAGAGTTTCTTGCAGTAGGCTGATAGAGATTGGGGAATGAAAACATAAAACTGTGCTAACTGCCATCTAGTGGATGTTGGGCTGTATAACAGGCGTCCGTGCTCACACTGGGCTGGGAATGAGACTGAAGAAGCGCATCATTAATTCAGCCTTTTCTGTTTTTCTCTAGCTTGAACCAGGCAGGCCCTTACCATCCCCCAATGACCTCAAAAGAAAAATACTCATCAAAAATAAGCGGCTGAAACCTGAGGTTGAAAAAAGTAAGTCAAAGACACACCAATGATAAAGCATGCACACATTGTGTGTTTGGACAGTTCAGCTGTCTAAAATGAAATCTATTTTAAAACCGCTGATTTGGGGGAGGAAGGGAGCATAACAGTGTTGCATATACTTTTCAGAGCAAAGTGGCCACACTGACATTTAAGTGTAGGTTCCTGCAGTGGGAAAAGCATATTCATATATTCATAAGATGCAGGATTTGGAATGATCCCGAGGCAAAATGAGAAGAAAGTGAAAGAGGCATTTTAGAATTTACCAAGATAGAAGGAACTCCTTTTTTTATTTTCACTTAATATGCTTTAAAGTCCTCTTAAAAGCTTTCCCTTTACAGTTTGCCTCTGTGAGATACACATATGTAGGGGTCCTAGGTGAATGTGAGAATGCATGAACGTGTGTATGTGTGGCGAGAGAGAAGTGATTTTATATAGATATTTCCCCTGTATTTTCCCTAGAGATTTTCTTTGAAAATATTTTCTTTCAGTTAGTCTCTTAATTCAGTGAATTGGTAACATGAAATATGGGGATGATTGCATTGTGTTTTTACTCTAGGTATTTTAAGTTTTATTTTTTTATTTAAATTCAATTAACATATAGTGTATAATTAGTTTCAGAAGTAAAGTTCAGGTACACATCAGTCTTCTATAACACCCAGGTGCTTATTACATCACATATCCTCCTTAACGTCCATCACCCAGTTATTCCAGCAACCCTCAGTTTATTTCCTATGATTAAGAGTCTCTTATGGTTTGTTTCCCTCTCTGGCTTCATCTTGTTTTATTTTTCCTTCCCTTCCCCTATGCTCCTCTGTTTTGTTTCTTAAATTGCACGTATCAGTGAGATCATATGATAATTGCCTTTCTCTGTCTGATTTCACTTAGCATAATACGCTCTATTTCCATGCACATCATGCAAATAGCAAGATTTCTTTTTTGATGGCTGAGTAGTATTCCTGTGTGTGTGTGTGTATACACAGATATATATGTGTATATATACACTGTATCTATATCTAAGTCTTAAATTATAGTAATTATTACTACAAAAGTAATACCATGGGAAAATGAAAACAACAAAGAAAAATATAAGAACATAATAAAATAGCACTGAGTTATGTATTTTACACAGATACATGTACTATAGCTACATGTTTAGACATACATTTCTTATAAAATCAGTTTAAATATGCTGATTTTGTGGGGGAGCCTGGGTGACTTAGTGGGTTAAAGCCTCTGCCTTTGGCTCAGGTCATGATCTCAGGGTCCTGGGATCGAACCCCATATCGGGCTCTCTGCTCAGCGGGGAACCTGCTTACACCCCTCTCTTACCTGCTGCTCTGCCTACTTGTGAGCTCTGTCTCTGTCAAATAAATACATAAAATCTTTCAAAAATATGCTGGGTTTTTTTCTCTTTAATTCAACCAATTGAGTATACTTACATTCCTACTAATGTTACTACATACTAACTTGACTTCTGATGTGTGAAACACTCTGCAGAATTTGTTGTGTGGGATATGCTACCGTTTAACCAGTCCCAAATCGATGGCTTTTCATTACTATAAAAACAACAATGATAAACCTAAGTCAATGTTCGTTTTGTCTGATTTGCACAGCTTCTCCTTGAAATCAGTTGGTGCAATTCACGTTGGTTGGCCAAAGCATGTACGCATTTTGTATTGTGATGCATCTTGTTATACTTTCTTTCAGAAAAAGTGTACACTCTCCCCACAATACACGAGAAGGCCTGTTTCCCAGTGATACTCTTACTGCTGGCTCTTGGCCAGCTTGTACGTATGTGTGTCCGATGGGTCGAAGGAGAACGAGACTCTAGTTTTTTGATAGTAATGTTCTTAGTAACTCGTTTCTTGATAATATCATTATTTATAACGTGCTTCTACATGTTTTTCCATTTTCAAATTCTTTGTCTTACTGATGTATAAGGGCTTTTTATATGTGAGGATAATAATCTTGGGTCTGTCGGTCACAGATATTTTTTCCCTGAAGTTGCATCACTCTCCGGTGTGCCCCTCTCTTTTCCGTCACTTAACATCATTGTTCTCGAAACTGTGGGCCTTTGGCACCAAGCCTTAAATCCTTCTCAGTGACTGAGGCTTCCTCTCAATTTAGGCCCAGAACTTTGGGCATTTCACCAACGTCCCATAGTCCTTCATCAAATGTTGATGAAGGTTGCACATCCCATGAGAAGTCTGACCAGCAGATCTGGGTGAGACAGTGGCCTTAGGAATGTAACCACGAGGGACTTAGACTACACATTCCCTTCTTGGTGTTGATCTTGGGACTCAGGCTTTGCAAGTCATCTGGCATCTGTCACCATCTCCTTCCTATTTGTTTTGAATAACAGAACAGCTCGAGGCTTTGAAAAGCATGATGGAAGCTGGAGAATCTGCTGCCCCGGTTAGCATCCTAGAGGATGATAATGAAGAGGAAATAGAAAGTGGTGAGTCAGTTTTCTTCTAATTTATGTGTCACAGAAATATTTTTTTAAAGTTTGTTTATTTATTTATTTTTAAGTACTATCTACACCCAACATGGGCCTTGAACTCACAACCCCGAAATCAAGGGTCGCATGCTCTCCAACTGAGCTAGCCAAGTGCCCACAAAAATAATTTTTAAAATAAGAAAAACATGAGTTTGTCTCCATGGGCCCTTTTATATAATGTGATGGCTTAAGTCTAATTAGTCAAGTGTGTACTCATGCACCAAACTTTCATATTTTGGTGTTTTTTGATATTTTTCCAAATATTCCTTCCAGTTTCCATGGGCACTAGATTTTTGTGGCTTAGTCATCTCCCTTCCTGTTGTGCGATCAGCTGCTCATCTGAAATTCACAGCCAGAGAATCCTTGCTGTAGAAGGCAAGGGGTTGGAATAAAAAGAACGTTTTGTAGTCCTTTCTATAAACAAAAACATAAACTTCAGCGTTGTTAATGATGATAGCAGTAAGGCAACTTACCACGAAAAGAACACAAATAGGGACCCTCAGGGAAATGATGGGTTTGTGCGCACCCATGAAATGAACTGGAAATTCAAAGCCAGTATTAAAATTTCCAGTTAATATTCTTTCAAATAACCAGCTCACCAGAATTACCAAGACAGGTAGGTGATTTTAGCAAAGGTAGCCTTGCTTAAAAAATCAGAATATTTGCTACTAGCCTCTACATTACTTGGGACATTTAGCCACAGCCATAATGATTGGTTTTAAATGGACCTTTTGAAAGGTCTGGAATGTTTTAGAAAATTCTTTCTCCATTATGTGGTATGAAAATTGATTAGCAAAATTGTGTGTCTACTGGTTGGACTGTTGTCTTGTATTTATGTCATGGTTGGGGCTACATAATGTAGAAACACTTGGAGAAACTCTCTCCACTTATTATATGAAAATCTGAAATATATCAGTAGATTTTAGGAAAGTTTGTTGCTGTAGGTGAAAACCTGAAAGTCGTGAGAATTAACTAATCTCAGTAATAAAGACTGCTTTATAAAGATGGCTCACCATGAAACAGACTTTACTGGGACGGTGTGCGTTGTGTGTCCAAACCAGGGGTTCAACCTCACTCCCAGAGAACACAAATACTGACTGACTTTCATATGTTGTATATGGCAGTGAGTGTCCAAGAAGGCAAAGATACCTGGAATTATTTAATTGGTGACTGTTATAATTTTCTATTACTAGGTAACAAACCACCCCAAAATCTAGAGGCTTTAAATAACATGTTATTACTTTCTCCCATAGTTCTGTGGGGGCATCTGGGCTCACACTGATGATTTTCCCTTAAGTTTCTCATGCATTTGCAGACAGATGATATCCAGAGCTGGAGTCATCTGACGGTTCAGATGGCCCAGATGGCCCACTCCTGTGGCTGGTATTTGTTGTGGGGAGTTCAGCAGGGTCGAGGACCAGAACTCCTCCCTTTGTCCTTTCCATGTGGCTTGGGCTTCTCACAGAATGGTGGCCAAGGTTCTAGATGGCACACCCTGAAAGCCATTCTTCTAAGAGGCAGAATGCGGAAGCTGCTAAACTACTTTAAGAACGATGCCCAGAACTGGCCCATCATCATTGCCTATATATTTCACTCACCAAAGCAAAATTAAGGCCCCCCCAATTTCGAGGGGGTGGGTGAGTGGCAAGATCACATTCTAGAAGTGCATGTAGGAGAGCAGATATTCTTGGAGCTGTGTTTGGAAAATGCTGTCAACCACAATGCCTTATTATTACACTTTTTATTTTTTTGCAAATAATAAACCTGAACATGATTTCAGAATAAAATCCTGAAAAGAATATTATTTGAAAAGGTCAATAAAATTCTTCTAAAATTTGAAAAGATGAATATTATGTAAAATCAGTTCCTTAACTTAGGTTAAGCTTTACAGATGGGAGTCGAAAACATTTTAGACATTACTAGATCCTACAATCCAGTAAAACAAACTGCAGAATACTGGACTAAATTAACAAGGAAAATAATAATAATATGAATCGCAACCGCTGTTGTACTAACTGTGAAGGAAGCAGTTTACATCAACTCGTAATCTAATCTTTCTATGGCCCAATGAAACAGGTATCATTACACTCATTTTTCAGGTAAAGTGGAAGTCTGAGAGTTAAACATAGTCTGCACATGCCCCCACAGCTGGTGAACAGTGGCACTAAGAGTCAATCCCAGAATTGCCTGACTCCAGGTTCAAGACCTTTTGTGCCTTACAATTCTGCCTGTCTAATATACAGGAATGCGAAGAGAACACAAACATGCAAAATTGTTGTTAAAAATAATTTTTAGAAAAAAAAGTAACTGATGAAAGTCAAAGATGTAAAATTTCTTGAACACACACTAATCAAAGATGAGGATCAATGTGATTCCATTTATCATCCTTAAGGGTACTTCCCATCTTTTATGCATATGCTCATTATTCCTACAAAATATTTGGCTCTGGTGGCTCCATGTTGTTCAGTGTGGACAGAAATAATCATGTGGGATAGCATACATGTAGAAAATTAGCTGAGAGGACAAAATCATCCACTTGAATTTCTGTTTAAGGGTATACAGGTTTCTGCTATACCAGTTACATATTCTTAGGTTCCCTTGGTGATGCCTGGCTTAATTCTGGTCGACCAGTTGGCTATAATTACCCCGGTGTCACTGATGATCCTACTATACATGAATGACAAGAGTCTCTAATTTAAATACTTCAACACAGTAGGTAAGAGGAAACCAAGCATAACTTGAAAGATTAGCCCTGCCTGGAGGCTGTAGAAAACAGAAAAGGCCCTTCGTCAATGAAAGCATGTGCCCATTCGTTAGGCAGGATTTAGATCCCAAAGGACACGTGGCTTCCAAGACTGTGTGACAAACAGTGGGGAATGCCAAAACTATATGTGGTTGTGGGTATGTCTCTGCACCCTTGCACAATCAAGGAATGGCAGCATCCATTCATACAACTCTTCTTCTTTTTAAAAGATTATTTATTTATTTGAGAGGGAGCACACACTCGAGAGAGCGTGAGAGAGAGGTGGGGGAACAGAGGGAGAGGGACAATCAGACTCCATGCTGAGTGTAGACCCCAGTGCAGAGCTCGATCTCAGGACCCCAAGATCAGGACCTGAACCCAACCAAGAGTCAGATACTTAACCAACTGAGCCACCCAGACACCCCCTTTTTTAAAGTCAAGTCTCTACTACTTGTATGGGACATGTTCTTTGACTTCAAGTAGTTTATAGCTGGCTGGCCAGGTTAGACTAAAAGATATATGAACTGGAAATTTACTAGTAATGGTGGGAAGTTTCAAAATCTCGGTTACAGACTGTAGATCATGGAAACTCAGTGTCATGTTAAGAGCATTGTGCTAAGAATCCAGGGAAATCTAGGTCCATATCTTCCTCTGTGACCTTGGATTTGTAAATCATATCTCTGGATCGATTTCCTGATCTATAAAGTAGACACACTGGGCTAGATTTTTTATTTTTTATTTTTTTTTAAAGATTTTATTTATTTATTTGACAGACAGAGATTACAAGCAGGCAGAGAGGCAGGCAGAGAGAGAGAAAGGAGGGAGCAGGCTCCCCGCTGAGCAGAGAGCCCAATGCGGGACTCGATCCCAGGACCCTAGGATCATGATCTGAGCCGAAGGCAGAGGCTTTAACCCACTGAGCCACCCAGGCGTCCCGAGGGCTAGATTTTTTAAAGACCTATTCCAGCTCCTTAATTCCTTTTTTTCCTGCCAAAGGCCTATATGAGCTACTTTTTTTTTCTCTTTGTAATCATCTACTTCCACTCGTCCACCCATCAGAATACCAGTTTCAAAACAGGAGGGTGTCTGTCTGTCTTGCCTCACTTTTTTTTTTTTTTCCATGTCTGGAATAACACTTTGCAAAAAGCAATCCCTCAAGAAATTACAGATCTAAGACACCATCAGTTGAAAGACACCATTATTTTATAATGACTAGGAAAGAAAGCTGCTTCCAAGTAATTGTAAAACAACATCGATTAGAAGAACATGTTACAACATCAGAAATACTACTATGTGAAAAAAAATGCATCTTAGAAGTGATGAAATCTTATTCTTGAGTTGTTTACACATTTTAAACATGCTTAAAACACACACACACACACACACACACACACCACTTCTTACGGGTCTGCTTCCCACTGTCAGGAGTCCCTACTCAGAAATTATTTCACTGTTTTTTCCAGTAGGGGTCCCTCAAGCCCTGTGTTGTGACAGTGTGGATTTATGTTGGCCTTGACCAGAGGCCTATGGGTTTCTCCTGATCCTGACAAGTTTTTAGGCAAATTCCTAACCTGGGAGCTTTATACAGAATGAGGGATCATGGGACTCCAGATCTCACACGAACATGTGTCATTTTCTAGTGGATTTCTTTTTTCACTGACAGTCTTGGGAGGATACCAGCCTCAGGAAAATACCACAGTTCTTGTTACTTTCTGGACTGGACTGGTGCTTCTGTACCATGAACTATGAACTATGAACACCATGCTGTTCGTTAGATCCCCAGAACGTTCTACTCATAACTAGACATGTGTCCCCTTGGACCAACACCGCCCCATTTTTCCCACCTCCTGGCCCCTGGCAAAGTGGTTGGTGTTTGACTACTGTTGATTAACTCAGTAAGACCTCCTTTCACAGCCTGGGCCATGCTCCTGGGCCATCAGCTTTATATAGTGCCCACTTCCAGCCTCCCAGTTAGCATGAGCCCTAGGAATGACTCTAGAGTCTCTGAAACCTAAGCCAGGGTTCAAAAGTGGTGTACAGGTGCAGTCTAGTCTTTCCAAGCTCTTTCTCTTTTATGTCTCACCACTCCCGGCCACAAGTCACTATACCCATAACGTTCACATACACATTAATCTCTTTTTTAAAATGATCAAGTGTATTTTCCTCTTCTCATACCTTCCTTGTGTTTTCCCTAAGTCCCAGGGAAGATCATAACACCCTTTGAAAGTCACAGCTGTTCCTGAGTGCTTGAGGCTTTAATTTTTACAGTGAGTGTACTGGGATGGAAATCAGTCCTCACTTAAGAAAAATGCATTAAGCAACACGCGTGTCCAACATCATGCCAGATGCACAAGAAATAACAGCTAACAAGATGTGCTCCTTGAACTTGAGAGCTAGTGAGAGTTTTACTTGAAAACAATTTGCCTGTTTAAATGTTCCCATCTTCATTTAGCTTCCTTCTTCCCCTCTGAAGGAATTTACGCTCCACCCAAGATTCTGAAGATCTGACTGATGGGCAGTAATTAGGCTTCATGGATTTTCCTTTTGTCTTGCACACAGCTGACCAAGAGGAGGAAGCTCACCCCGAATACAAATTTGGAAATGAACTTTCTGCTGATGACTTGGGCCACAAGGAGGCTGTTGCAAATAGTGTCAAGAAGGTCAGAGTCTCAGTATTCCTTTTTTTTTTTTCCAAGACTGTCAAGAAGAGGTAGTAGCTAATAGTTATGAAATTTTAAAAATGTGACAACCACATGAAAATAAAGTAGCCTATAATTCCCCTTCTATGTTGGGTGGCCAGAATCAATATCTTAATGTAAGCTATGGGCAATAAGTTAGAAAGGATATTTGAATGGCTCATTAGCCATCCCCACTGTTGGCCACCACCTATTTCTCCAGTATCCTTTAAGTAATATCATTTATTGCACTATTTTAGGTGAATAGGGAGACAACAAAAGCAGCCTGTTGAAGTCATTGGGAAAATGACCTACCCGATTATCCCAAGCAAGCCCTCATTAGAAAACCAGTCCTACCAATTAGATATCTCCTCTCCCTCTTAATGTAGAATAAACATGAAAGTATTTCCATCCATCCAACTGTTCAGCCAAGAAAAATGGCTGTTATGTACCTACTATGTGCCAGGCCTAGCCTAGGCTGTAACAACCCTAGAAGGTCAGAACAGGCTTAGTTTCTGCTCTCCTGGAGCTTAGAGTCTGGTGGAAGTTTATTGGAAGGGAATAGGAAACAATGACAAAACCATCAATTATGTAAATACAATTTGTGATAAGTGCTATTATGAAAGTAAAAATGAGGGCTAAAAGGGAGAATCACGAGGTTGAAGGAATAAGGAAACCAGAACCCAAAGGTAAAGAGGAACTAGCCATGCACGGAAGAAGAGGAAGGGCCCCACTTACGGGATAACAGCAGCAGAGACACTGAATGGAGCAGGTTAAGTGAGGGGGAGAGGAAACAAGATGAGATCATACAGGCAGGTAAGAGTTAGGTGATGCGTGGGATTCGGAAACTACTATGAGAGACTCAGATGTTAATTTAAGTGGAATCTGAAGCCCCTGAAAATGTTCAAAGAAGGGAGCAGTGCAGCCTGATAGGGGTTATTGAAAAACCACGCTGGTTACCATATAGAGACTGGTTAGAAGGGAGTAAGAGAGGATGCAGGAAAAGTGGTTGCACTCAGGCTGTTGCACTCAGCCAGACCCCTGAGGCTTAAACCAGACAGTAGAAACAGGACTGAGTGGGTTCAAGGTCAACTGAGGAAACAAAAATGATCCAACTTGCCGATGGGCTGAATGTGGGCAAGTGATGGGGAGAATGTGGGTCTGAGTCTGAGGAGCTGGGTGGACAGTGGGGAAGACTGGAAGAGGAAAAACTCGGTGTCTCAAGTGGGACAAGATTTGAGGGCTGTGAGATACTCCGGGGCGCTGCCACCAAGGCACCCATAGCTTTGACCCCTGATGCTGCTTTCATTTCCTACCTGTGTAACCTCAGGTAAGTTAACTGAAGCTCCCAGTGCCTGGGTTTTCTCCACTGCAAGGTGAAGATAGCACCTACCTCACTGGTCCATTTTGAAGAGTCGATGGGTCTAGAATATGTAAAGAGCTTCCAGTGGTGCCTAGGAAATGGTCATTCCCATTAAGGCATTCGTTACTGCTGCTCTGTTATCATTTTCATCTTCACCGTCGTGAGCATCGTCATCACTTGTAGCTAGAACTAGAAGAACTCGAAGAGAGGTGGGGCCAGAGATACCAACTGGAAGTTCAGGAGATAGGATTTAAAGCCATGGAAATAAGTGAGATGACCCATGGGAAGAGGCAGAGAAGGCGGGCCAGAAAAGAAGAGCAAGATATGGCCCGAGAGGTAGGATGGAAATCAATGAGATCAAGGAAACCAAGAGAACAGGTGGAAGACAAGAAGAGAGGTGTTTCCCCCCACACACAGCTTAATTAAAATATAATTGACACAACATTGTGTAAGTTGAAGGTGCATAAGCGATGATTTGATACCTGTATATATTCTGAAATGATTATTTCAATAAGGTAAGTGAACATCTCCATCGCCTATAATTACCTGTGTGTGTGTGTGTGTGTGTGTGTTTATGTGGTGAGAACATTTAAGATCGGCTCTCTGAGTAACTTTCAAGTGTGCAGTAAAATGTTAACTATGAACACCATACTGTTCGTTAGATCCCAAAACGTTCTACTCTTATAACTAGACATGTGTCCGCTTGGACCAACACCGCCCCATTTCTCCCACCTCCTGGCCCCTGGCAAAGTGGTTGGTGTTTTACTACTGTTGATTAACCCAGTAAGAAGACTCAAGAGTTTCAGTGCTGGCAACATGGAGGTCACTGGTGACCTTGAAAAGAGAAGTTGCAAGGTGTGGTGGGGGCCACCAAAACAGACAGATGTGAATGAGTAGAGACTATACTTTTGAGAGGTTTTGCTACAAAGGGAAGAAAGGAGTAGGCTGGGGGGTAATGGCAATCATAGGAGTCAAGGGAGCATTATTTTTAGAAGGAATGAATCTGGAGTATGTTTGCAAACTTTTGGAAGTGGGGCCATAGAGAGGGAGAGATTAGGCTTGTGAGAGGGTGAGAAGGCATAACTGCCTGTGAGTTCCTAGGGAAGGGGAGAGTGGATGGTATTCATAATGATGTGATGGGGCAAGGATTCTTAATCATTGAAGACAGTGGCTGAAGGTGTAGGTAGGTGCATCCATTTGATAGTAATTGAAAATAGGAGAGTGTTGGAAGAGCAAAGCCAAAGGAACACTTTGATTACACCCTGCCTCTTCTGACAGAGAGTATTGCCTCTATTTTAAGACTCAGTGCCTACCTTGACACTCCCTTACCACATAAAGCCTTTATCACTACCCACACATGTGTGTTGAATCGAGTAACCATTCGTGCTTGCCTGCCCTTTACATATCAGGAGAGGTGGCCACATCAAATGATTTCCCAAACTCCATGAAGAAATAATTAATCTACTGTAAGGAAACATCTAAATAGGAAAGACTATCAAGAAAGGAGGGGAGACAGTATTAAGATTTATTTTTCTGGTATGTAAGTCAGGCTGTTGTAGCTTTCCTCCTTATTTTGCTGATGGCTTTATGTCATCAATAATTTTCCACCTTCACAAATAAAAAGAATAACAAGCTTACCCATATTTATTTAAATATTTACATATACATGGCTGGTAAATTTGGAATTTTGCCCTTTAGAGAAGTAAACAAATTAGTCTTTCTCTAATTTAGGCTTCAGATGACCTTGAACATGAAATCAACAAAAAGGTAAGAAAATAATTTCCTTGTGTAGTTTGCTTTCATTACAGAATACCAAATGTGCCCCAGTAATATTGAACAGTTTGTACTAAATGTTGTTAACCCAGTCTCCCTCCCACCTCAACCCATGGAATGTCAGGCTTACTATTTACCATATTCACACGCTTAATGCATCTTCACTGCAAGAGTCTTCAAAAGAAAGAATTATTCACAGTGGTGAAATAAGCAAATCCTGATAAAAATCACAAAACGAAGGCAGGTGTATAAGATGGTTTCCCTGAAAATCAGTGTTTAGTACAGTCAGACACTTAGTTGGCATTTAAAGATTTCATTCCTATAATAAGAGTGCATAATCGTCAACACATTGAACTTGAAAATAAAAATGACCTAATAGGTCATCAGATGTTCCAGCATACTAGGAAGGTGATCTTGTTTCCGACTACACTGGCATTTTAAAAGATCATTAATTAATGTAATTTAATTTAATTTTACACTGCCTGCATTCTAGGACTTCAATTTGGTGTTCTTAGATATGGACTTTAATATAAATTGAGTTCCATTTTTTATTTCTTTTGTCCTCTTTGACATTCTTCATGGTATCACAGTGGTTTCTCTGAGTCCATGCGAATGGTTTATTATGGTAGGGAGGTCGGTGGCAGAAATTTGCCTTGTAATTTGATTCCCATACTTCAGAGTTGGAGAACATCATGTCTGGCTGTCTGTGGGGCCCTATCTTATTTGGAGTGAGACCCTATCTTCTAACTGTGTAAAGAGTAAGTTTGGATAAGACCGATCTCAATCCCTCCCATCATGTTCATGAACTTCTCTTCTAGAATTTCAGAGGATATTGAGGTCAACAAAGTAGAGGTTAGTGTTTGGTCACTGCTGTGTATTAGCTGAATAGCTGTGACCAAATCGCTTTCATCCCCAAGGCCCCGGTCTTCTCACATGGTCAGTGGGTGGGACTCTCATCCTTACTCCACATGATTACTAACAGTAATGAAGTTGTGCATGCAGGAATTCAGCCCACTGCCCAACACAGGGTCCTGGTGTTACTTGCCATCATTAGATACCCAGGAAAAGAGTCAGACGGCCTCTGCCCTTGTTTGGGTGGATGGGACATATATAGAAATGACTAAAAATGAAAACAAGTTACATTATTTGATTATTTATCTCAGGTTTTTATTGGTGAAAAATCAGTTTGAGGATTTAGAATGCTCAGATTGTTAAATCATCAGATAAGATAATCTGACCACTTTTTTCACTAGTCCATTCCTATGACTAGTCCATAGGAATGGACTAAGTAAGTAGTTCATCCACCTGTATTAGTCGATGCAGGAAATTGTGGCACAAAGTGGAAAAACAACTTCCGTGTGTGTCAGAATCCCCTGGAGGGCATATTAAAACATGAATTCTTGGACCTCATCCTCTGAGTTTTCCGATAAAATGAGTCTTCATCAGGTTCTCAGAGCTAGCTCTCAACAAAATGTGGATCATTTTTGAAGGAGTTGTTTTTGTTGTTTATTTCGTTCCAATTTACCAAGAAATAAACCAAAATAATTTACCTCTATGTAAAATAATGCAATTTTGACATGTCCTCTGTAGTGGTTTATCAGATTATTTTCAGAATAAGCTTTTTTAAAAAGTACCATAGATTACTTATGTATGTGGCTTAAATTCTAAACCGGTGTTAAGCAAAGTATGGTCCCCGGACCAGCCACGTAATTACCACTTAGGAACTAGATGAAAAGGAAATACTTGGGCCTCGCCCCCAGATTCACTTCATCAGAAACTCTGAGGAGGAGGTCCAGGAATATCTGTTTTAACAAGCCCTCCAGGGGATTCTGATACACACTGAAGTTGTTTTTCCATTTTGTGCCACAATTTATGAGATTATAAATGATAATACTTGCTACATATTTCCATAGATTGCTATGAACCTCAGTATACTTTAAAGTACTCTGGCAATCTTAGAAAAATGTAAGAGAGAAGCCTTATATTTTATTATTATCTCCTTTTATATTAGTAGGGGCTATGATGACATGAACCTTTTTTTTTTTAAGTATGTCCCAGGCCCAATGTGTGGCTCGAACCTACAACCCTGAGACCAAGAGTCTCTTGCTCTACTGACTGAACTAGGCAGGCACCATAGACAGGCGCTTTTAAAATTATCCTGTAGCAAAATGGAGGAAGAAAAGGTCTTTCTCTTTCAATTTGTGCGTGCAGGTCATCTTTCGTGAGGACGTCTATAGCGGGTTCCTGTCCCACCTGAGTCCTCAACACGTGTATTCCTTTCGTTGTCCTCATAGGGCCTGGTTACTGTGGAAGACGAACAGGCATGGATGGCGTCTTATAAATATGTCGGTGCTACCACTAACATCCATCCGTATTTGTCTACAATGATCAACTATGCACAACCCGTAAAGTTTCAAGGTTTCCATGTGGCTGAAGGTAACACCAAAGGTTAAATTCTATTGCCTTTTTTGGTCTGCTTCTCTTCTGTTATGCCGCTGAGCTGTGCTCTGACTCGTCGCCATTTTTCTTTCCTGGGCACGGCCTGTTCCTCCTCACTGTGTTTTGTGTCACAGACTGTGCCTATAGCCTCCTGTCCTTGGCATGCCGGGAGATTGCTTTGCCATTCCCCACATTCTCCACAGGGTGGCTCTGAGGTACTGCAGATTTCTTAGCGCTTAGCATTGCCTCTTGCCTTCCATGGATTTCCCTGTGCTTAAGAAAGCAACTGATTTCTTTTTTTTTTAATAATTTTTCATTTTTTTAATTAACATATAATGTATTATTAGCCCCAGGGGTACAGGTTTGTGAATTGCCAGGTTTACACACTTCACAGCACTCACCATAGCACATACCCTCCCCAATGTCCATAACCCAACCACCTTCTCCCAACCCAGCTCCCCCCAGCAACCCTCAGTTTGTTTTGTGAGAGAATAAGAGTCTCTTACGGTTTGTCTCCCTCCCGATCCCATCTTGTTTCCTTTATTCTCTTCCTACCCCCCAAACCCCCCACGTTGCCTCTCAACTTCCTCATATCAGAGAGATCATATGATAATTGTCTTTCTCTGATTGACTTATTTCGCTAAACATAATACCCTCTAGTTCCATCCACATCGGAAAGCAACTGATTTCTGTGCATTGATTTTGTATCCTGCCATATTACTGAGTTGCTGAGTTCTAGTAGTTTGGGGGTGCAGTCTTTTGGGTTTTCCATATAAAGTATCATGTCATCTTCGAAGAGAGAGAGTTTGACTTCTTCTTTGCCAATTTGAATACCTTTTCTTTGTGTTGTCTGATTGCTGTTGCTAGGACTTCTAGTACTATGTTGAACAACAGTGACGAGAGTGGACATCCTTGTCATGTTCCTGATCTCAAAGGGAAGGCTGTGAGCTTTTTCCCATTGAGGATGATATTCGCTGTGGGTTTTTCATAGACATATTTTATGAAATTGAGGAATGTTCCCTCTATCCCTATGCTATGAATCGTTTTAATCGGGAACAGATGCTGTATCTTGTCAAATGCTTTTTCTGCATCAATTGAGAAGACCATGTGGTTCTTCTCTCTTCTCTTACTGATTTGTTCTATCACATTGATTGATTTGCAAATGTTGCGTCACCCTTGCATCCCATGGATAAATCCCACCTGGTCATGGTGGATAATCTTTTTAATGTACTGTTGGATCCTGTTAGCTTGGATTTTCATGAAGACCCCTTTTGATCAAAAGCAGACCTCCAGAAATACCCACAGGATTTTTAAACTTTCATAATCATTCTTTTGGGCTAGAGAAGCCCCCTAGTCATCAAATAGACATACCTTGGGGGTGGCTGTGTGGGCCATACATACATAATTTGTTTCATGACTCCAGCTTTAATCCATCACTATTTAAGTCAGCTGTCTCTAGCCCCAGGACGTTAATGAACGTAGGCAGTACTGATAACATAATGGAACACCTGCCTCCAAAGCCTCGTGATTTGAGATGTAATTACATTTATTGCTTGTCTTTCCACAAGGTTGGATGGAAGCGTTGCTGAGTGCATCTTTATTTTTCTTTACAGAGCGCAATATTCATTATAACATGTCTTCTTTTAATGAGTCCGTCGGCCTGGGCTACTTGAAGACGCACGCCATTGAATTTGTGAAGTATCCTTACATAGTGAATAGAGTAAACAGCCAGTGCCCTTTAAGTTTGGTGGGAGTCTCTGAAACAGATAAATGGCGAATAGATAATTGTGGTTGTCGAGCTAATAATGTGTGAATGTATGTGTGCAAGACCAAGCAACTGTGAAAACCTGCCCAAATGTGAATTGTTTACACAGTGGGCTCTGTTTTTTCTCCTCAGCCTCACTCATACACTTGAAATTCGTCTCTGTTAGCTTCGTGTTTGTCATTGTTGGTCTAGCCTTTGTTGTGTATTTATCACTTCTGGAATACTCTTTTGTCTCCCTTCATTCTCCTTAATAAGTTACACAGTTATAACAAACGGCAAATGAGCCGCATTTACCCCAAGGGAGGCCGGGTTGATTCCAGTAATTACATGCCTCAGATTTTCTGGAATGCTGGCTGCCAGATGGTTTCGTTGAACTATCAAACCCCAGGTAGGAACTGATGTCCAGTGACCTCAAATTCTAGGAGAACACTTTCACAGGATGGTGCCAACCATTGCCATCCGTTGGCCGTGGGCATTCTTTTTTAAAGGAAGGAGACATATGGCAAAACAATGTGATGTTGGATTTATGTAATGGTGAGATACGAAAAACCAAAAATAGAGCCCTGTAAAGGGTGAAAGACAAAATATTTTGATTTAAATTGAATTTCCTCTCATAAATACCACAACCAATCTGCCAAACATTGTCCCCTTTTCCAAAATATTTTTAATTTTTCTTCCTTTCAGGTCAAACTTATCTTCTTTTCCAGAGACAGAATTAAATGAGAAAAATCTGAGTATCTCTGTCAGGAACTATGACTCATTTCTCCTTTAGAAAGTACCCTTCTCCCTGTTAACATTCAGCAGGTATCAATAACACAGCATCTCATCATAAAAGTACAGAATATTCAAGAGTAAACTCCACTAAAACAGTGTGTAAGGATTTATATATTCTTAGAGGCCCTAATCCGTAACTTGGTCCTCCAAAGTGTATTCAAAGGCAGGCTTCCAATATATGATCTTTCCCCCTCCCTGGAAGGAGAGGAGTGAATTTTTAAAATGCATGAACAATTTTTTCAAGTTTTTAAAGTCTGCTTAAGAGCCAAGGATCATAATTTTAAGATCAGAGGTAGAAAAATTCTGGACTCTAGTTGTTTACCTAAAAGAGGTAAAGAAAATATGCCACAAAACCATTCACATGCTGTGGTTAATCCCATAGCTTGGTCCTTAAAGTTGGCAAAACAAAAACATTTTCTTGTTCAGTCCTTTGCTGTATAAGGGGGTGCCTCCCATGTTTCCTGGTTTGGGGGACATTTTCCTTTTCTAGTCCATCCACCATATTTTGAAAGTTTCTATCCACCTTGTTTTCTATTATCTGGCCTGACCGAAAGTTCTCTTGACTTCCATCCCTTTGCCATAAATGTGGGCTCAATAGTACTTCCCTCCCATTGGTGATGACTTCTAAGGGACCGGAAGCTGGGGTCAAATGTCTGCACAACATCCCCATCAGTCCTTGCTGTACTGAACTACGACCACATATGAGTACAAGCCCATAATATTTCTAGCAGAAACCAAATAGAGTGCTGCTTTTACTTTTTAAAAAAGAGCGGGGGTGAGGGGTGGAGGAGGTCAAGTTGTACTTTCAGTTGTTAGTCCATTATATGGATTAAATTATCCTAAACCAGTTTATTCACTAGTTCAGCATGTGTTTTATCCTATAACATTAGGATCGACCACAGCATGCTGAAGAAGGGGAAAAAAATCTACCAGCTTGTTTGTTTGGTTTTGTTTTGCTAATGAAAAAAAGGAAGATTGTGTCCACTTGTGAGAGAAAAATCCTAAGCCATGCCCTGCCAGTGTAGACACCACTTGAAGAATTCTCCCTAGGTTTAAAAGTAGGAACAAGCCACTAATTTTTCCATGATACTACCTGGATTATTTTTTATTGTTTTTAATCGAGTTTGTACTCCTATGACCTTCCTGGAATGTCCACAGCCGATCCTTCCTCTGTGACCTTAAGGCACATTCTCCCCAGTTGGACACCTATACTCTCAACACTAATTGGACAATCATTTGATTCATATGTTGAATCCAATTTTTAATGCAATTCTAGCATGATCTTTATGGAAACACATTTTATGTTTGACTTAAACACAGATGATTTCAACAAGGAAGAGAGTCATGTGTGCTCAACAGACCCAGACGTAACTTGAATTGTTAAAAAAGATCTTTCAGTCTAGGATCCGTATCTGACTTCCATTGTTTAAAATCACCCATCGTGGTCTTCTTTGTGCAGGGAGATGAGATGCTAAATTATTTTTGTCTCTTGACAGATTTAGCGATGCAATTGAATCAGGGAAAATTTGAGTATAATGGATCATGCGGGTGAGTAATGTGATTTAAACTGTTGTCACTGTGTTCCTGAACCCATACTACAGCTGTAATGAAACTGTGTCATTTTTAATTAGGGGATGCTCAGTTTAAGCTGAGTTTGAGGGATGGGATAGAAACAATTGAAATCCCTAGATAGATTGTAAGTATACATTTTTCATCTACCCAGTTTATTAAGCAGAATTGTCCCCCTAAAAACTTAACCATAAGTTAAGCAGTTTATCATACACACTCGAGTTTAATTCCCTCACTTTAAATTCAAGAGTGGAGGTTTTTATAGCTACGAGAAATAATGATCGCTGCTCATTTGGACATTAACTGGAAACAGAGATAATAAGTATATGTATTTCCGCTAAGACAAATAGAGGAATGAAGTTGATTTAGTACGTAAGGAAGTTATGAATGTCAATTTGAACATAATACACCTAGAAAGAAAGCTTTGTCCTGTCTTGGTTCTTTTGCATGTCTTGTAAAGAGCGGTTATCAAAAAATAATGCTATGAATATTGTTCTAGTTTACTTAACTGGCGTTCTTTAACATCTGTGAACCAAGGAGTGAAATAAGAAATGTTGATTTCCTAATTTTGTAATGTGGAACACAACACGGAAAGGTTAAGTGAAAATGTGAAGTTAAATTCTGTGGAGAAAAAAAAACAGTGTGGCCATTTTTTTTTTTCCTTCATACACCTGTCCCCGAGCCTCTAAATTAATCCCGTGGAGTGCCATCCCATCCATAATACTACTGTCAGGAAATTCTTGGCCTCCCTGGTTGAATACCTCGATCTTATCAGTAAGAACAGCCAGCCAAGATAACGTTTTTCAGCAGTCACGGGTTCAGAGTACACACTCGCCCCTCTTCCTCCTGATGGATGGTTCTCTACCCGTGTACCTCCACCCATGAATGACCCCCCACATGCATCGCTGGCACATATGTTATGTTTTCCTCTGCTGTGTGCTTTGAAAGAAATCAAAGTCTTACACCGTAAACTAATATGTTATATGTCAATTACAGAAAGAAGTAAAAACTATGTAATTCAAAAGAAAACTGCTAAATACACATGTTTAGAATTTTTTTTTAAAGATTTTATTTATCGGGGCACCTGGGTGGCTCAGTCGTTAAGTGTCTGTCTTCTGCTGAGGTCATGATCCCAGGGTCCTGGGATGGAGCCCCGCATCGGGCTCCCTGCTCATCAGGGAGCCTGCTTCTCCCTCTCCCACTTCCCCTGCTTGTATTCCCTCTCTCGCTGTCTCTCTCTCTGTCAAATAAATAAATCTTTTAAGAAAAAAGATTTTATTTATTTATTTGAGCAAGAAGGAGAGAGAGAGGAGAGCCTGAGTTGGGGGGAGGGGCAGAGAGAGAAGCCAGCTCCCCACTGAGCACGGAGCCCGATGCAGGACTCGATCCCAGTACTCCGGGATCATGACCTGAGCCCAATGCAGATGCTCAGTGGACTGAGCCACCCAGGTGCCCCCGTATTTTAGAATTCTTTATAGCTCTGTTGTATTTAATGCATGTTGCTCATCACCAGGAGAAGGTGCACGTAAATTGATGGAGGCAATCTGAGGCAGCGAGGCTGCGGGGGACAGTGGTGGTGTGGGGATGAAAGCTCATACTGAAGCCCAGCCCTCATGGTTCATACCAGACACCCCGACCCCTTGCGGGGCTCCCTCCTCAGAGCCTTCCCTGTGGCCCAGTGACACTAAAGTTGCCCTCTGTTGTCCAACAACCAGTACTTCCACGGGGAGGAGGACTGTTGCCAGGTCACGAGGTCCCACCAGGAGCTGTATGCATGCACTCCGTTCCTTTGCAGGACTTCCTGTTTCACCTGGGGGTCACACGATCAGTGTCTCCCACTGCTTATTCTAAAATGCATTCCCAGACAAGCACGGTGCTGCTGGAGCCCGAATTCCGTGCTGAAGTGTTGGAGTGATGTGACTGAAAACCTACGTCCCACCAGAGGGACTAGGAAAATAGGATCGTTCAGTGGGGCGCCCCGCCTTGAAGAGCCATTGACAGTCATGTTCCGTCACGTGTCACCATCCCCACCCTTCCCTTTCGCCTCCCGGAGGCGGAGTTTGTCACCTGCAGGGAAGAGGGAAGAAGTCTTCCTCAGCAGTGTGTTTCTCAACCCCATCACTCTCGGTGATGGAGCGGTATAGCTGATAGATACGGGGCTGGCCACGCTGGTGTATTACCGTGGAGCGAGGGCATCCAGGATGCTCTGGCTTTCCCTACATTGCCCTTTTCGTTCACCCACCCACCTGCAGGGACTTGTTAAAAACTCCTTGTTGGCGTGTCTGAGGGCTGGGTGTCTGTACAGAGGCCTTCTGAACTGTTTAGGCATAGGGTGGCAAACGGTAGTGGTTGTATAGAGAGGAGCAGTGTTGCACAGCACATACACACCCTCTGAATCCATCAACGCTAACAAAACATTGGGAACCTACCTGGGACTCCCTGTCTGCTCTCCAGGCCTATTTTTTGGGAGGCTGTGCCACTGAGCTCAGTAAGTATGATTTTCAGTAGGAAAGTGAGCGGTGGTTTATGACAGACTCCTTTCTAAAAGTATAAAAATGGAAAGCGTTTCTATAATTCCCAAGGAAACAAGACAGAGCAAGTTAATTTCTCAAGTCTGCATACTTTCAGGGGAAATTGGCATGGCTGAGACCAACATAGTAGGATGTTTTAGGATCCAAAGATGCATACTTTTTGTAAAACTTTCTCAGGGTGAAATGTGTCTTGAAATCCATGAGGGTCTTATAGTTACAATCAGCCATTTTGCTTTCCTGCTGGTAGAGAAGATGGTGGAGTGTTGAACAATTGGCGCCATCTTGGGTGTGATGAAATAGGTTGTCCTTCCTTATGACCCCATCCTCTTCTTATGGCTTCTGTCCACCCACCTGGCTAAAGGCCCTTCTTTTCTTCCTCTCTTGCCTTCCAGGACTCTACAAAGGTCTCAGAAAATCCTTAGCTTCCTTCATCTGTCATTGGCTTTGGCCTCTGCCCAAGTCCACACAGACCTGGGTGCTTGGAACGAATTTATTTTCTGTACCAAAATACACCAGGCAGGACCAGCTATGGTTGGTTTGCGGGGCCCAGTACAAAATGAAAATAAAGGCCTTCTTGTTCACAAATTTTTAAGCATTTCGAGACAGTAGCTGCAGAGCATTAACCAGGCACAAAACTCTTCCAAGTTCAGATCCCTGTGTAACGACACAGGTCCCACTGATGCCCAGGGCTCCCTGGACCTGCACGGGCACCAGTGAGTAGCAGCCTCTGCTGCATCCGCAGGTCCCCACAGGCCCCAAGCAGACACCCCTTCAAGATAAGCTGGCTCAGTGTCACCCCCAAGCCAGGGCTTACCTCCTGGCCCTGTCAAACTTCTCCATGCTTTCTTTTACTTATTATTATTTTTTAAGTATATAAGATCAATACATTACACTGAAGGCTGCCTGCCTTGGAGAATTGGACTCCGGTTTCTTGCCCTTTTCCCCTGGCACTTCTTATTTTGTATTGGTTCACTCTCTCACAGATGAGTTTTCTTCTAAACAGATATGGGAGGAAGGGACATGGAAGAATGTTTTGGGCACCCAGAAATCATCAGCATCACAATTTTGTATTTTGGGTGAGCCCTTCAGAAATGGCTGTGGGGAATGGAGAGTACGGAATCTCCAGAGAGCCCCTGCCCCTGCTGTTCTCAGGAGGCAAATCTCTCATTCCATGCAACTGGAATCCATGTTCCCCTTCTTGTGAAAGCCAGAACCATCCTCTCTTACATCCCCTTGAACCTAACGGCTGATATTTTCTCAACACTGGTAGGCTTCGCTTGAAGTAGTATGTGTTAATATTGTAGTTTCTCATCTACTCTCCATCCTAAGACTTCAACTTTTGCCATATCATCATATTTTCCAGTGGCTAACACTAGCCACAAAAAAGGGGGGGGGGGTCCCAAATCTAAAACTGTAAATATAGGAAACCATCTGTTTTGTGCAGTTAGATTTTAAATTAATATTTAGGGTTACATTCTCTTGGAGACAGGTGAAAGTTCAAAATCATCTTTAATATTTGAATGATTCTGAAAACTCTGTATATCTTCGATTTAAAAATCAGTGCTGTCCCTTGGAGGTTCTTTACTTATGATTAAATCTAAGTTGAATGTGCAGTTATTTTCTTTAACACTTTTTTTGTTCAAACTTAGAAGATACCAACAAATGACAACTTTGTCAAAACCACAAAAATGGGACTTGGGGTTTTTCTTTAAGGAGAAAAGTCATGCCCCAGAATCCTTTCTGGTTGGATTTTAAAAGATAATAAATTTGACATCATCTAGAGTTAAAATCAGTAAAAGTTGCTCTCCTAAAGAATAAGAAAGACTTGATCCCTCTAATTTTGATTCTTTTATACTTAAAAGTAAACCCACAGTTTGGGGGAAAGTACTTTTATTGTCCCTTATCTGCTGTTCATGTTAGGATGGAATTTTACTATCTGTGGTTATAGTCCTTTGTAAAAACAAAAATTTTTTTCTTAGATGAAGTCTGATACAAGTTTAGGGTAGTTATGGAATCTGGCTGAGGTCTGATTATGTGACTGTAACCAAAGGACATAAGGGACAGACATTGTGGAGTTGGGTCAATTTCCAAACATTTTCCTTACCTCACAAAGAAAACTCATACCCTTTAGCCATCACCTCCTAGTGCTCCCTACCTACTCCCTATTCTACTCCACCATTTACTCTCTGTCTCTCTGTATTTGTACAGACAGCACATTTTATAGGGATTAATTCATGTAGTATGTGGTCTTTGTGACTGGCTTTTTTTTAAAGATTTTATTTATTTGACAGACAGAGATCATAAGTAGACAGAGAGGCAGGCAGAGAGAGAGGGAGAAGCAGGCTCCCTGCTGAGCAGAGAGCCTGATGCGGGGCTTGATCTCAGGACCCTTAGATCATGACCTGAGCCGAAGGCAGAGGCTTAACCCACTGAGCCTCCCAGCCGCCCCTGTGACTGGCTTCTTTCACTTAGCATTATGCTTTCAAGGTTTATGCTGTAGCACATATCAGTACTTCATTTCTTTCTACCAAGTCATTTCCCATAGTGTGAGTATGCCTCATGTTATATATGCACTCATCTATTGATAGACATTTGGATTGTTTCCATCTTTTGGTTATTTGGTTGCCCTAACATTCATAGACAAGTTTTTGTGTAGATATATTTTTATTTTTATTGGGTATTTACTAAGAGTGGAATTGCTGGGTCACATGGCACCTCTGTTTAACTGTTTGGGGAACTGCCATACTGTCTTGGTGTCATTTTACATTCCCACCAGCCATGGATGAGGGTTCCATTTGTTCCATGAACTTGACGATACTTCGTGTTATCTGATTTTTTTACTATAGCCATCTTAGTGTGTGTATAGGGACAGCTCACTGTGATTTTGATTTGCATTTCTCTCAAAACTAATGATACCAGCCATCTTTTCATGTCGTTATTGGCCATTTGTTTCTCTTATCTGGAGAAATATGTGTTCAGATCACTTGCCCTCTTGTTAACTGGGTTGTTTTTGACATATCATAGACACATACCTCTTATCGGTATATGATTTGCAAATATTTTCTCCCATTCTATGACTTGTTTTTTCACTATCTTGATAGTGTCCTTTGAAGTGCAGAAGTTTTTATGATAAGGCCAACTTTATCTTTTTTTTCCTCTTGTTGCTTATGCTTTTGATGTTATGTCTAAGACCCATTGCCAAGTCATGAAAGTTTATCCTTATTTTTCTTCTAAAAATTTTACCATTTTGGCTCTTACATTTAAGTCTTTGGTCCATCTTGAATTAATGTTTGTATATGATGAAGGAAGGGCCAATTTTCTTCTTTTGCATGTGGCCGTTATAATTGTCCTAGCAACTTTTATTTAAAAGAATATTCTTTCCCTCTTTGAATAATCTTTGCATACTTGTCAAAAACCAACTGAGCATAGATACATGAATTTATTTCTGGACTCCCAGTTCTACCTCATTAATGTATATGTGCATTCTTATGCCAATACCACACTGCCTTGATTACTGTTGCTTTGTGGAAAGTTTTGAAATTGAGAAATATGAGAACTTTAACTTTGTTTTTCTTATTCAAGGTCGTGTTGGCTATTCTTGGTCCTTGAGTCTTAGGATCAGCTTGTCAATTTCTGAAGAAGCCAGTTGGGATCTGGATAGGGATTGAATCTGCATATCAGTTTGGTGAATAGTGCCATCTTAACCATGTTAAATCTTCTGATCCATGAACACAAGATGTCTTTCCATTTACTTAGATCTTCTTTAACATCTTTCATCAGTGTCTTGTAGCTTTTAAAGTACATGCACTTATTTTGTTAAATTTATTCCTAAGTATTTTATTCCTTTTGGTGCTATGGTAGATGGAATCTTCTTTTTTGGATTGTTCCTTGCTGGTATTTAGAAATACAATTGATTTCTGCATGTTGGTTTTTAAACCTGCAGCCAAATGAATTCATTTATTAGTTCTGATGGGCTTTCTAAAAGATACATTCTTTAGATTTTAGAACAATTTTAGAAAGAAAGAGAGCATGAGCTGGGGGAGGGGCAGAGGGAGAGAGTATTCAAGCAGATTCCCCACTGAGCGTGGAGCCCAGTGTGAGTTCAGTCTCATGACCCATGAGATCATGACCGGAGCCAAAACCAATAGTTGTACACTCAACCGACTGAACCCAGGCACCCCTCTGATCATTTTTTAGTAGATTCCTTAGATGGATTCCTTAAGTATGTTCTATATACAAGATCATGCCATCTGTGAAGAGGAGTTTTACTTCTTTCTTTCCATCTAGATACCTTTTATTCCATTTTCTTGCCTAATGGCACCGACTAGAAATAGGAAAATAATTACATCTTTATGTTCACCTGCCTCTAACTTGAAATTTCATGGTTCTTTTCACTGTGAACAAAGACAACAATCCACAATACTATTAACAGTACCTGTGACTCTGACACCAGTGTAATCAATGTAATCAACGTAAATCACAGATATTTTGTATCATTATTACTGTTACAGATCTCACAAAATATTTTTATGCATATCAGTACTGTAAAATTATAGTTATCAACTTAGCATCATATCATAATTCAAGGCAGTCATTAAAACAAAGTAGAATATCATGTACTCTCATATTTTTTTTTAAAGATTTTATTTATTTGACAGAGAAGAGAGATCACAAGTAGGCAGAGAGACAGGAAGAGACAGAGAGAGGGGGAAGCAGGCTCCCTGCTGATCAGAGAACCCAAGGAGGGGCTCAATCCCAGGACCCTGAGGTCATGACCTGAGCCAAAGACAGTGGCTTAACCCACTGAGCCACCCAGGCGGCCCTACTCTCATATTTTAGTAACTAGAGCTCATATAATTGGTTTTTCACTGTTATTCCTTGTATTTTATTTTGTGCGCATGAGAGTAAGTATCTAAGGAGGCCCATGGCATAAAAAAGTTCAAGAGAATGTAATAGCATCAGGAAGCTCGGTGTCACTGAGCCTGGAATCTAAAAGCATTCCTCGTTTCCTGCCTCTCTTCAGGATTATATGTAGGAAGGAAGATTTTTTTCAATCTTTAGACTCCTCTGCCTAAAACCCTAGCTCTTAAATTAGAGATGGGAGAAAGGAAGTACTTAGTGTCCTGAAGCATGAGTGTGTTAGTCATCGTAAACACAACTAATAAACTCCTTCTTTGCTTTTGTCCCACCAGGTACCTCCTCAAACCAGATTTCATGAGACGGCCCGATCGAACATTCGATCCTTTCTCTGAAACTCCTGTCGATGGGGTTATTGCAGCCACTTGCTCAGTCCAGGTAAGCCCCCTGCTGTCCCAGGACTGTAAAAAATGTGTCTGCGGATGGTCCTGGAAATGTAACTTGACATTAAATATTTCAATGTAAGAAGCCACATTGAAATATTTAATGTCAAGTTACAAGGCCCATGTGTTGCTCCCCCTTTTCTTCCTAAGAGATACATTTTGTTCCCTAGTGGAAATATTAGCTACATTCAGCAGAAGACGCCAGATCAAAAAAGTACCTACTGGAGCATATGGAGCAGTAGGAACTCTTATTCATTGCTGGTGAGAATGCAAAATGGGGAGGCCGCTTTGGAAGCATGCTCTTATTCTATAATCCAGGAATCATGCTCCTTGGTATTTACCCAAATGGATAGAAAACTTGCATCTGCACAAAAACCTGCATGGAGATGTTTGTAGCAGCTTATTCGAAATTGCCAAAAACTGGACAACTAAGATATCCTTCCTTAGGTGTTGGATACATAAACTGTGGCACACCCAGACCATTCAGTGCTGACAAGAGAGGAGCTAGCAAGTCATGGAAACACATACAGGAAACTTCCGTGCATATTCCTAAGGGAATGAAGCAAATGAAAAGACTTTGTATTGTATGGTTGCAACTACATGACATTCTGGAAAAGTGAAAACTGTGACAGTTTCACACATGTGCACATACGTCAAAATGGACCTTATATACACTTTAAAATGTACGGTTTATTGTATGTCAGATTTTACCTCAAAAAACTTTGGAAGTTATGATCTATTCAATAATACAGAAAGAAACCCTGCTACATGGCTATACAGTCCTTTGGAAAGTAAATGAAAAATTGTCTATGGCTTTATAATAGATGGAATCTAATGCTGGACTTTGCTAGTATATACCTCCAACCATTGTTGATATTGGTAAAGGATAACAGGCAACGAGCATTTCAGCATTGCTTTTTTCTTCATTGCATCTCTTTCTAAGACTTATAAAAGAATTTATTAAAGTGTAAGAGAGCAGAATTTCAGAGCTCTGATGGGATCCTAGGGCATATTTGAACCCATCACTTTGTGGACATTTAGGTGGAATTAAGCTGCTTGTGGACATTATTTCTTTGTATAGGGTTCATCATTTCTGTCTTCTCTTTATAGACAGTTCTCAACATCAGAACCTCTGTCTTGAGCAGGGTTTTTTTTTTTTGCATAAAGTAGTTGCTCAATAATGTTTTAGTAAGGAATGAATACATTACTTCCATAGGTAACTAAAATTTCTAAAGATGAACAGACGATTTCTTACTTCTGGATTATTCATTGCTCTTGATAATCACACAGACTTGACTTCTCCCTCACCCTGCTTCTGTGTTGCTGCAGGTCATATCAGGTCAGTTTTTATCAGATAAGAAAATTGGTACATACGTAGAAGTGGATATGTATGGATTGCCCACAGACACCATACGTAAGGAATTCCGAACTCGCATGGTGATGAACAACGGACTCAATCCAGTTTACAATGAAGAATCATTTGTGTTCCGGAAGGTAGGGCACTTTCATCGTGTCAGACTCGCTGTGCTAACTCAGGGGCCACATTTTAGTGCATAGGCCACATGGACACTACATGACATGGGGCAGTTATACAACCCCAAATGTCGTCGTCTTCTCTTCTTCCAGTGGGTAAGTTCTGTAGATGCCGTATGATTGTTACTTCTGTTTGTTCTTGTCCTTTTGGCTCTCCTTCCCTCCTCCAAGGAGCCCACCTTCTGTGTGGCAATGCTCAAGTTCCAGACGGGTAGTCCTTAGAATGTGTCCTCACTGGTGGGCATCATACACACTGGAGAGTTCTTTTCTGCCCTGGCAGCGGCTGGTAACTTGCAGTGCTCCTTTAACCAAGAGGACAGGTAGGATGGTGAACCCAAAAGTAAGACCAATAAATGTCCTTAAATAGATCAGCTGGTATTGTCCTGTGTCTCTAGAAAGTGTGATACCTGTCGCCACCCCCACAGTCTGTACTTCATGTGCTATTTTGGGTTTTGGGGGGTTTTCCTACTGTTGTACCTTGATCCCCAGACCAATCACAGTCATACTCTATAATGATTTCATTTTTATCTTGTAATCACGTTTTCCCTTTGTTTCTCATTTGTCGGTGTAAGATGTATTGAAAAATCCATGCATTGGTAGTGCCATCTCCAAGAAGAGCTGTTTTTCTCTCTCATTTGCTCTGTTATCCCAACCGGAAGAGCTTCTTGCTGCTGCTTCAGGCCCAGGGCTTCCAGTGTTTCTGTTTCATGTGCATGTCCTCCAACACAGATCTTTGGCTTCTTAGCTTAACAGAAATGAGGATTAGCAGTTTCAGAATTGGCTAACTGGTTTTCAGAAACCAGATTACAGAAGATCAGTAGTTCAGTGAAACAAGCCATTGTGAGATTCAGGCTCCCCTTGTTATGTGAGCACTGTTATTTCCATGCAACCCCCACTGTGACCTTCTCTCCTACAGGGTGTGGTGGAAATTGGATATAACTTGTCATAGGCCTTTTTTTCTTCCACCAATTTTTTTTTAATAGCTTGTTATAGCTGGATCTGTTGTCAGTGTGGCCACTGTTCTTTGACAGCATGAATAATCCCTAGACACATTTCTAGAAATTCAGAAAGTTGATTTCAGACCTTCATTGTTTTTGATGAGTGAGGAGACATCAGACTTGGTTTTTACATATAGGATTACTGGCCCCGGAAACAAGAAGCCAGTTCTGCACTCTTGACTGTTCTTCAGAAGTTAAATTGCTTTTCATTGGTACGAAGTGCTTTCACTTTTTATTCTCTCTTGTTTTTAATATTTTTGTTCTTTGCACTGATCTCACAAGGCAAGCCCCCTTTTACCCACATGAGAAACAAGAGAGCAAATGAAGTTGGATGAATTTGAACTTGACTTCTCCTCTTCATCGTCTTGAAATTGGATTAAATTATAATCTCTAGGCAGAACTAGACAACCGATCCATTGTCTAGCCTTAGATCCAGTACTCAAACTAGCCAAGATGTCTTGGTTGTTCTTAGCCAATGAAAAGCCATTCCTGGTTTAAAACATTGGATTTTCTTGTGTCCTGTTGCTATTTTATATCTGAATTAGGATTCTGCTGGCTGAGCTCAGATTTTATCTCCTTTTATTTATTTTGAAGATAGCAAGAGTAGATGTCTTGGGTATAAGTTAATGTTTCTAGCTGCCTCATCTCACTCTATTCTATATCCTAAAATATTGGGAGTGCAAGGAAAAGGGAAAATCCAAATTTCTGTGTACACTGTCCTTTATACATGGAATATTTCTTCAAATATACTTTCCATGTTCTCAAAAATAGGCCGAGCTAAAAAGCAGAAGCAGCCCAGGTAGGAGGCAGACAACAGGACTCAAAGGCAAGGGCCCCGATTCCAGGCCCAGCTGTCCCGATCTCAGAGATTAAGGAAAGTCACTTTATCTCTCAGGGTCCCCTTTTGTTTGTCCATTTTTATGGATGGGGATGGGCAAAGATGACAAGGGTTGGACTGGTAATTGTTCACATCCCTTTCATCTAAAATTTTCAAAGAGATGATTTCCAGGAAGGCTGTTCAGTTGCTTTCTCAATGGCTTGGATACCGCAGCTTGGACAGTATCCTTCAGGAATGCAAATCGATCATGGGCTTCTTTTCACCATAAAGGCACATTTAAGAACAGCGTGGGTATGGTTCAGATTCCTCGAGTCAGGGCTCTTGGGGGCTGCTTTCCAAAATACCCCTGAAAGGTACCATTCTTTGTTTGCAGGTAATCCTCCCTGACCTGGCAGTCTTGAGAATAGCAGTGTATGACGACAACAACAGGCTCATAGGCCAGAGGATCCTTCCTCTGGATGGCCTCCAAGCAGGCTATCGACACATTTCCCTTCGAAACGAGGGAAATAAACCATTATCACTGCCAACAATTTTCTGCAATATTGTTCTTAAAACATATGTGCCTGATGGATTTGGAGGTAAGTTAAACATTTGAGTACAGAAATCTTAAATTAGAGGGTTACAAAATATTTCACCAATCGCTAAAAAAAAAAAAAAAAAAAATGTTCCTTCCAGTGCTGCCAACACCTGTAGCCTCAAAGAATTCAAGGATAGAGAGAGTAACTTCAGGTTTCCTAGGAAGAAATGAGAGGGCAAGACTGGATTATCCTTAAGGTTCTTTCTTATTTTAAAATACTGTAATTTTGTACGGTTTATTAATTTTTGCAAATACGTCTGTGAAGGATTTACTTACGTCGTCATTCAAAGGGAGAAAGGATGTAAGTAACATGGAACCATAGATATCATTTGGTATCCCTAAAAATTTTAAATTGAACTCAGATATCAACACGGATTTTCTGGATTTTCTTCCAAATCCACCAGAGAGTTCAGTTGCCAAAAAAATCCCAGTCATCCGTCCACAGGAGACCACCTTTGGTTTCACTAAGGTAATCAATGGGAGAAATAAAAACCCGGACCCAATCATAAGAGTTTGCTTATACCCTAGCATGCTAACTTTTTATAACCATCAATTAAGCCAAGAACATTAAAAGACTAAGATCCTCTATACTCTCAGTCTCTTGATCCCTAAGGAAACAATGACTATGTCAAATTAACCAAGGGTACAAATTCTAACTCTCTACTCCTGGCTGGGTGACCTTGGGACAGTGACAACCTCTCAAACCCTCATTCTCTGGCCTGTAAAGTGAAGATATCTGCTCCTACTGCCTCCCTCACAGCATTCTCGTGAAGGACTAACCCTTACAGCATGTGACCTAGGAAGGCTCGGAAATGTGCTCGCATGCGTATGTCGGCTATCGATACAAATATCATTTCTGTCGTATGCTGGAACACATCATGGTTTTGTTTGGGGACTTGGGGGTTATACTGTGGGTTTTGTTTTTTTTTTAAATACTGCTTGCATCTCTGAAGAGCCGATTTTTCTCTAATCTTCAGCTTTACCAACCCAACTGCAGATTCAAGAAGGGACATGAACCGTAAGGATTTTTTCAGTTACCAAATCCGGAGTAAAGACTCCTTCCTCCTCCTCCTCTGCTTTTCATTTAAAAAGAAAGCCTATATTAAAAGCCAGAACATACTGTAACGGATATAAAAGCACAAAAAAGAGGCCGGGTGGGATGCCGTGGGGCTGGGTGAGTGGATAAGAGACAGGAAAAACCTACAGTATGCTTTTAGGGGCATCAGCAGATGAATTACGCCATCTTCCCCATACTTGAAAGTGGGCAGTGCGCTATCCCTGATACATTTTAGAAATGGTTGTATAAACAAATATGGCCAAAAACTTACAGATCTGTTTCCCTCTGCATGGGTTACTTTTCAGCTGGAACTCTCTAATTCATTCCAGAGAAATGGGCAGTTGGAATAGAAAAGGGAAAGAAATAGTTCGTCCCGTTCCTACTTTGTGTCAAGTGCTGTCCATCAAGTCCAAAAGTTGCGGAGAAGGGATATGGGCGCCTGTAGGTCTGTGCTGAAGAAGTGTCTGTATTTATAGGGCAGCTCCTTCCCAGGGTCTGCATTTGTGTACATATGGATTCAGATTAATCTCCTTAAAAATAGTCTCATATACTTTTTTTTTTTCCTACCGTGTCTTTGTAGTCACTTACTTTGTATCAGAAGCCTTTGAAATTTCTATACTGTGTTATCATGGGTGGGATTCCGCAGTTGATGTCTTAACCTCAATGTGAAATTCCAAGACTGTTTATTGAGAATTGTCAGTCATCTTTTTCACATGTGACGAAACCGAGGGCAGGCGCCATGAGCATTTACTTAAGGGACCTACCGGAGGAGAACAACATAAGAATATGAGAATCATTCCTTCCTCGCTTTTTGATTTTCTGTACGGCCTCTTGACTTACACAGTGTCTTGTCCTTATTTCATCTGCGTAACTAACCTCCCACATTCAGTTCTGAACATTTATGTGCTAAGCCCGCAGAGTAGGAAATCTATGGAGTTCCTGTTCCGTAGAACACTGATTCTGTTGATTCCATAGGGGAAAGATCAAAATGAAACTTGGCTTCCTTGCCTTTTTGCCAGCATTTTCTAGGGAATGAAAAAAAAACAACAACAACAACAGTAAATTGTTGATATAGATCTCAGATTTTTTTAAAAGATTTTATTTATTTATTTAACAGAGAGAGCGATCACAAGTAGGCAGAGAGGCAGGCAGAGAGAGGGGGGGGAAGCAGGCTCCCTGCTGAGCAGAGAGCCCAATGCGGGGCTCGATCCCAGGACCCTGAGATCATGACCTGAGCCGAAGGCAGAGGTTTAACCCACTGAGCCACCCAGGTGTCCCTAGATCTCAGATTTTTATGTGGCCAAAGAAAGACAATATAGATTTATTCATTCCACAAATATGTTTGGTATGTTTTATTCTGTAAAAGGCAAAATAGGGGCACCTGCATGACCTAGTCAGTTAAGCATCCAAATCTTGGTTTAGGCTCAGGTCATGATCTCAGGGTCATGGGATGGAGCCCCAAGTTGGGCTCCACACTCAGCATTGAGTCTGCTCCAGATTCTTTCTCCTCCATCTTCCTCCTCCTCCTCTGCCCCTCCGCCTGCTCACGTGCACACACACTTGCTCTGTCAAATAAGTAAATAAAATCTTTAATTTTAAAAAAGGCAAAATAGGGGTGCCTGGGTGGCTCAGTGGGTTAAAGCCTCTGCCTTCAGCTCAGGTCATGGTCTCAGGGTCCTGGGATCGAGCCCTGCATAGGGCTCTCTGCTCAGCAGGGAGCCTGCTTTCCCCTCTCTCTCTCTGCCTGCCTCTCTGCCTACTTGTGATCTCTCTCTGTCAAATAAATAAACAAAAATCTTAAAATTTTTTTTAACTTTTTAAAAAGGCAAAATAGATAGTCTATGGGGGCCTGGTGGTGGGTATTATGGAGGGCACTCATTGCATAGAGCACTGGGTGTGGTGTAAAACTATGAATTCTGTTACGCTGAAAAGAAATTAAAAAAATTTTTTTTAAAAAGAAATGTTGAATTGTTACATAAAAAAAAAAAAAAGTCTATGTATCAGAAAGAGATTCTTCCAGCACAAAGAATAAAAAGGTCATCCATATATCCACCACCTGGAGAGAGCTCTGTTGCCGTATTGGTCTCTTTACTTTCAATTTTATTTCTTCTATTTTAATTAAATAGATCTTACTGCACCTAGTCATTTGGACTCATTACTTCAGAGAGTTAATTTTTTTCCCACTTAATAGTATTTTTCCGTGTCATGAAATATTTTTATTAGCTGCATGGGATTCCATTTTATGTATCATCCATACTTCAGTTTTGATAAACATTGAAGTCATTTCCATGTTTTTCTTATAAAAAATATTGTGCCTAGGAACCTTAAATGTAAAGCCTTGGAAATACTCATGATCACTTCCTGTAGATGAATTCTTTGAAGTGGAAAGAGCTGCATGTGGGGTGTGTGTGTGTATTTTAAGATTTTATTTATTTGTCAGAAAGAGAGAGAGCACAAGCAGGGGGAAGGGCAGAGGGAAAAGCATGCTCCCGGCTGAGCAAGGAGCTGATGTGGGACTCGATCCCAGGACTCTGGGACTATGACCTGAGCTGAAGGCAGATGCTTAACTGACTGAGCCACCCAGGCGTCCCAAGAGTTGTATGTATATTTAAAGCTTTAGATACAGATTGCCAAATAACCCATCAGCAGTGTATGTATGAGATACAACTTTTGTTAACATTTACTAGTTTAATCAGTAAAGACAATTTCTGAGTTTATTCATTTAAACTATTTTTCTCAAAGGAAAAGATATGGTCATTATTATTTAGTACCTACTCTATGGGTAAGAGATACAAAGTTGAAAACATCATCTACACTTATCCTTAAGAATTTTCCAACCCTGTACACATATACATGTACATATACATAAATAAGTGTAATTTATTATATCCGTGCCCACAGGGTAGTAAGCCAGAGGATGTTGGGGACATTGAACTAAGACGTGATTAGAGGCAGGTTGAGGGGTCCTTCCGTGGCCATGTTGGGACCATGAAAGATGAGTCACAGCAGAGAGGTAAACTGATTTTCTCTTCAGACCGGGAAACACTGGACTGACTTACATAATCTGAGGAAGCTGAAACACAGGGTATATGGCACTAAAACTGAAAAGTTCTGGTCCATGTTTGACTATGTGTCATGAAAAGCTAGCATCATTTACCAAGAAGAGTGTGCTCTTCTTGTTGAATTATTTTGGCACCTTAAGGGAAATAGTCACATTTTCAGGACACTAAGTAATTTGGTAAGTTATGTTTTTTAGCTTTTGGGTAGGTCCATTTGTCCAAAATCACTTCACAAGTTTAGATTAATTATAGAAGTAAGACATCTTACACCTGACCAAGTGAACGAAATCTCAACTTTTATAATTCACCAAATGCTTAACCTAGGAATTATGGATTTCTTTAATCTGATAGCTAAAACCAAGCAATTTTCTTAAATCCATGGTATAATTTCATGCAGCATTATTTGTATAAAAAAGATCAGAAACAACCTAAGTCCACCAGTAAAGACTGGTAAAATATGGAAGGCCATTCTGTAGAAGACCATGTAGCTATTAAAAATAATGACTTGGATCTCAGTGTTCAGAACACAAAGATGACATTTATTACCAAGAGAAAAAGTGAATTGCAAAATGATCCCATTGTTAGTTACAAAGATCCTTAACTATCTGTTTACACACACACATACACACATATGAAGTAGATAGAAAAAATTCTGGTAGAATATACACCCAACTTTGAGAATAGTTATCTCTTTGAGAATAGAGGTGAGGGTTAATGAAGCTGGCCCACTGCATTGGACAACTTCCAGGAACATCACAGAGAACACAGTATCCCATATGGTAGGACTCTACTTATTATTTCTGGATCATTTAAGTAAGCATATGTAACCTCTGTAAATTTTTAAAAATTGTATTTTGCCCTATTTTTCTAAAACAACAGTATAATAGGAAAATGGCACAAAGAGTTTAAAATAGATATATATTTTGAATTTAGAAAAAATTAAAGCAACCTATTATGCTGCTACCTAGATAGTTCTTGATAACATTTTTAAAATATTTTATTAATTTGTCAGAGAAAGAGAGCATAAGGAGGAGGAGCAGCAGGCAGAGGGAGAAGCAGGCTCCTTGCTGAACAAGGAACCTGATGTAGGACTTGATCCCAGGATCCTGGGATCATGACCTGAGCTGAAGGCAGACATTTAACACACTGAGCCACCCAGGTGCCCCCATTAATAACGTTTTTAAAAAAAAGACAGAAATGTCTTAAAACATCAAAAGGTTATAAAACATAAAGCCTATCTGTGCATATGTAATACATATGTATATGCATAAATGTGCAGCCTCTGTGTATATATCACACACATATATTTCTTTTCTTTTAAAGATTTTTATTTATTTATTTGATAGAGACACAGCGAGAAAGGGAATACAAGCAGAGGGAGTGGAAGAGGGAGAAGCAGACGCCCAATGACTGAGCCACCCAGGCGCCCCATATATTTCTTTTTTAATTAAACCCCAAAAGATAATATAATACACCCTGTTCTGTACTTTGCTTTCCTCACATAATATATCTTAGAGAACATCCCTGCCGATGCACATAAGACTTAAATTATTTTTGAAGGTTATGTACTATTCCTTATGTGTATCTACCACTATCTCTTTATCCAGCCCTTTGGTTGGATCAGTATGTGCGCCCACCCAGTGCCTACAAGATTGCCTATTCTCATTCACCATGGCCAGTTCTGGATTCTAAAAAAAATTCTTTTTTTTTTCCAGTAATGATAATACAAGTGGTATCTCATCATTTTAACTTATGTATTTACAATTATAAGTCAGATTGACTGTATTTCATCTGTTTCTTGGTCATTTGTTGTCCTTTTCCTGAAAAATACTCTCTAGTACCCTTTGTGGGTTTTTTTGAGTTTTGGTCTTTGGGTTTTTTTGTTTGTTTTGTTTTGTTTTTTTAATTGGGTTTTTCTTTTTTTAAGTAATTGTTCAAATCAAATTTTATTTTACTTCTAAGTCCCCCCCACCTCATATAACTTCAAAGTGGTGTCCAATACATCATAATGTCTAGATCAACTTCTATGAAAGTAATGGTTGTGGATTCAAACACTGTCTACTTTTCCTGGCCTGCCAGGATGCTGTTTCATTAAGGTCATAGTTGACGACACTGGTTGGAGCCCCACAGCTTAGGAGTAACACCTCACCACAGCAATCCTTCCATTAATTTTTTTTTCATTTGTATTTATTTGTAATAAGCTCAAGAAAAATCCATTGGTTCTATTTTCTTCTCCCCAACTTTGCCCTTTACTTTGCTGCAGTAAACTCTTTTGTCATGAGCAATTTATCATCGTAAGAAAAATCTTTTAATTCCGTGCTGACTACAAAGTTTCAGAATTCTAATGCATTGGCAATTTTACCATGATTTTCTTTAAGCACCAGCAACTCAGTGTTCTACATGATTTTTAAATGAATTTTAAATCTTGGTAACGTCAGGTGGGTGGCATCATTTTATAGAAACAAGAAAAATGTTCTAAAAGGCTCTTCCAAGTTAAGACAATTCCTTAGGGAGGGTTTGAGCATTGGCAGGAGCTTTGGTTCACTTATTTATTGGGGTTCTGTGCTGTGAGATCACCAGAGAATGAGGAATCCCTCCTGATGGAGATAATTTCATAGATTTTTCAATTGCCCCTAACTAGTCTTACCTTCTCGCATACGGTAATCTTTAGACGCCTTGAACTCTGGGCTGCCCCAGTTCCCTCCCAACATGGATCTAGATCCAGTATTTTCCACCCTGACCCTGCTCCTCTCCTCTCAGTTCCCTGTTTTCTTTCCTTGCCCTGTCAGGGGACAGAGACAGGGAATTTAAGTGCAATTCCTTCTCCTCGTTGCTATAGAATAAAAACTCTCAACACACACAAGAAAACACAGAACAAAGATGGCTGCTAGCCCTTCTGAGCTGTCTCCACAGACGGTTCCGTTCCTGAGCCATGTGGTGGTAAAATATCTTCGGGTGGAAGAAGAGAGATCACGACTCTTAACTATCAGAAACTCAATTTCCACGTGAAAAAAACAAATGGTGACATTTAGAGAGGGATGACTAGGAATGAATCAAAAAGACTTTAATTTCTCCAGTATTATTTTTCTACTGAACATCAAGTAAAAGAGCCCTCTTTTTTTAATCCCCCACACTCGTCTACAAAAGGAAAGTGCTACGTTGGGTGCTAAGGCGACTTCTCCTTTGTCAAATCCAGAGCCTCGGAGCACTGGTAGTGTCTTTGCTGCTTTATCTGTAGGTGCAAATGTGGAGGACATCAGCGCCTACCCATTGCCCAGCTCTATCACTGTGGGCCATTGCTACTGGTGATGGGAAGCAGTTCCCAAGCAGATGGCAATTAAATGAGCATTAGTCTTTTGTGCCACCCACTGTTGCTTTTGATGGGCTTGATCATTTGTATAGGTTTTATTATCACTGAGTAGTAAGGAGAACAAATAAGAGAGTTGATACTCTGCTACTCAAATACAAGGCACATGGGCATTATATGGAAATGTTGCTCCAAGATGGGTTTCGTGAGCTGCTCGGCACTCCTTCCCTGAGCAGTGCTCATCTCACTTGTGTAGCTGGACATTTTGTTTTCTCTTCTGCACCTAGGCTGTTTTATGCAAGCAAAGAGGAAGCAGCCTTTTTTAAATTTGCCAGCTCCTCTTTCTGCCTGCCTTGGGATTCAAGATACATCAGGGAGGCTGGGGGTGGGTGTTTCTTGTTCTCTCTGCCCAGCATCTTGCTGGGGTTGCTTTCCAAACCCTCTGCAAAGAGAGTGGACTGTCCCTTACATGACATAGCCCCAGAGGAGGAACATTGTTAATTAAGATGCCATTCCAGGGCTATGATCTCAGGATTTCCTGATAGAATTTAAAGTCCTTCCATTTATTTTGTCCTCTCCTTGTAGATGGTAAAACACTTTATTCCATCAAATATTTGTTGAAAAACTGATTTGCATTGCAGTGGTATCCATTTTGATGGCTTCCTCTGAACTATAGAAAATATTGATAAGAACACTAAAGAAAAAAAAAAAAAAGAAGAAGAACGCTAAAGAAAAGTACCCAGAATGGGGAAGGATGGATTATAGCCACATACCCTCAGGAGTGGCCCAGCTAGGTGAATTTAATCAGGCTCCTGATTGCATTCCTTGGGATCTACTGTGAAGCCCGAGAAGAGGGAAACACATAAGCAATTCCCAGCCTTATTTGACCACAGGATCCTTGCACCAACCACCCCTAATGTATCTTTTCACATTCTAGAAATGCAGTTTGGGAAATGCTTAGTCATTTGGTAGAAGCTGAAAGACCTCATCCAAAATCATAGTTACGGGATTTGTTGATCTTCGTTAACATCATTTTGTAGCCATTAAGGGAACATAAACTCTTCTGCTGCCTTTACCTCTTGCTGAGATAGAAGCAGTAGAATGGAGAAAAGGAGGGAACCTGAGCCAAGAGCAAGCACATGGAGTCAAGCTGTCTAGCGGCCACAGTTGGTGCTCACCAGCAAGACACTCAAGTTAAATGCCTTGGAAAGCAACCGCTAAACAAGCAAACAAACCAAAGACGGAGCTCCCTTGAAAACCAGCAAGTATCTGGAAGTCTGTGCTGAGGAATTGCTATCTTCTCTTCAGTTTCGGGGGGGATGCTTAAATTGATGCTTTCAACTCTATATGGAAATGAGGAAGGATGGGTAGGAGGGAAGGAGGAGGAAAAAACGAATATACGTGGAAAGTCTTCACGAGGAGCAACCAGACTTTTGGAAATGGCACTAAACCTAGAAATAGATGGTATTTTTTTTTCCAAGTACAAATAAGTAAAACTTCTGTTAAGTCCAGAAGAAAGAAGCAAATGAAAAAAGGCAGACTGGTTCCTTTTTTAAAAGAAGGTTCCAAAGCCTGTGCATCCAGGAGGTTTCAGCTCACCTTGTGGGTTCTATAGAATCAAAGGTTAGTGTGCACAGGTCTCTACCCTGTTAGAAGGTCAGTGCGGCCTCTCCCTAGACACTCCCAGCACACGAGTTGATGTTGACCAGCATCTAGACTTCACTCTGGCCACAGAGGGGTGTCCCGTGGAATGCAGAACTACGTGGGATCTACCTAGCCACAATGTTCCTCTAGTGCATGGGGAGGATACCCTTGAAATGTCATATTGGCACCCAAGAAAGATAACAGGTTTACTTAAATATGCAAATCTTTGGCCAAGATAATGCCAGATTTGTTTTGGTAGAACTATCCCAGTTGCTGCCCTCTGCACTTATCTGTTGCTCTGGCTACAGAATGAGCACCTGCCACCACAGGGCAAATTCCTGTGTCCCAGAAGTACCTGATTTATTATTCAAAACTGCCAGAAATGAAGTGCTTGTTTTAAGTGACCTTGTTCGAGGCATTTCATCATCTCGTTTTTGTCCTATGTGATTCAGTTTGAACAAGCCTTATTTAGACTTTGTGTGTTTTTGTTATCATTTGATCAAAAACACTATTATACTGAGTTATATTGTATGCTAGAAAATTATCAAAAGCCCGTGTAACTGTGAAAAAGGCATCTCATTTAAACTCCGAGTAACAAGGCAATATTTCAGGATCTGGGAACATAATTCTCCAATAGCTTCTAGAATTGTTAATATTGGTAATTGAAGATGGATTTAAGTAATGATATTTATCCAACTAATGGATAAATCTGTAGCATCTTATTTTGGTGTATAATTTAGGCTCTATCTACATAATCCTCCGGCAGATGGCCGATAAGGACATCTTAGCCGGTTTGTCCATGTAATACAAAACAATATGTGACCTAATTACGTATTGTTTCATGACTCTGTTATAAAATACAGCACTTATGTTATCAGTCAGAATTGTGCAGAATCAGCCCTCAAGGCTGGGACCAAGACATTGCTGCAGTGAACAGGAAGAATACTCTAGGGTCTGATATATTCTTTGATCAAACCATGACGGGTCCTCAAGAGGTCTCCAGGGGCTGAGGGATGCTCTTGTTAACAATGAAAAAGCATACTTTGCTTGAAAGATATACCCAAGAATAGAAAACTCTGGGGCACCTGGGTGGCTCAGTGGGTTAAAGCCTCTGCCTTTGGCTCAGGTCATGGTCCCAGGGTCCTGGGATCGAGCCCTGCCTCGGGCTCTCTGCTCAACAGGGAGCCTGCTTCCCTCTCTCTCTGCCTGCTTCTCTGTGATCTCCGTCTGTCAAAAAAAAAAAAAAAAAGAAAGAAAAATAGAAGGAAAGAAAGAAAAGAATAGAAAACTCCTTTGCTGCCACAATTTCAAGCTGACAGATGATCCTGTCTACTCAGGGAAATGCATATATCTTGTCTACCTTGGATTCAGTTGCCTCTACCATTTGTAATTCCTACGTATAAATTCCCAACGGACCAATGTTGTCCCATAGGTAGGGACACCTCTCCACAGCTCATTCATCAGGAAGCTACAGAAAATGAGACCTCCACCCAAATGCCAAGGATTTGTCATTGTCGATCTGTCAGGTGGGAATATAGAGGCCCTTTTAGGCAACAGCCTTGAGCAATGGAACCTCGAGCATGCAAACAGGCTCATTAAGCAACCTACTTTTATAAAAAAAATAAAAACAGCCATGGGCCCTAACTAACCAATGGACTACTCACAACCAGGCACAGTTACCAAAAAAGGCAAAATTCATACGTTCCCATACCTCTTCACTCTGCCCTACAACTATGACCCCTCCCTATCACCTCATGGCAGACAGTCCCTCCTTTGCTGTCTGCTGCTATCTTGCAGTGTAGTCAATAAACTCCTGACTCCTTTAAAAACAACAAAAACAATAGCAAAACTTTTTTCTCTGATACCATTGGTAATCAGATTTGCCACAAACTGGAAGACGTGAGACAACAGAAATGTATTCTCTGACGGTTCTGGAGCCTAGAAGTTTGAAATCCTAGAGTTGGTGGCTCTTGGAGAAATCCTTCCTTTCCTCTTCCTAACTCCTAGGGGTTCCTGGCAGTCCTCAGTGTTCCTAGCATATAACTGTGTTATTCTATTCTTTGTCATCTCCTAGCCTTTTTCTCTTTGTCTATGTATGACCTCTCCTCATCTTACAATGGCACCAATCATTAGATTTGGAGCCTACCCTAACCCAGTGCGATCTCAGTCTCTAATTATATGTGCAAAGACCCTATTTGTAAATAAGCTGATGTCCCAAGGTCCCCCAGTAGTCATGAATTTTGAAGGGCAGTATTCAACTTCCTATACCCTCTTTTTTTTCCTATACCCTCTTAATTCTGCTATATTTTCCTTGTACTCATTCCTTCCATTAATTATTCTTAAGTATTTTAAAGCTTATTAGGAATAAATTTTGTTAGTAATACTCACCAAGTATATAAGTTTCTATCTTATGTATCTAAACTACAAATTCTCTGATAAAAAGAAATTATCTCTTTCTGTATTAACATATTTCTTGCAAAGTCATCTTTCATAAAAAAAAATTGGAAGTCCATCTAAATATCTAGCAGTAGAGAATAATTTGGTACATAAACTCAATGAAACATTCATTCAATAAAAGTTCAGTTTTAGAGCTATACAGGTATAACCTAATAATAAATGAAAAAAGGAGATTATATAATTTTAAATAAACCATATAAAATACGTATTCGTGTGGAAAACAATGACGCAAGAGTATACAAATATGGAAGTAGTTTGGTTAGTTTGGAAGGATATGGGTCATTTCACACATTAAGGTCTAGCTTTCTTGGTTTTATAATCAGCTGGAAGTGATTAAGTGTTATTTGTTATTCCTACCGAAAGGACTACCAGTAACCCTGAAAAATACCATATATAACCTCCAGGCCTTCAACCTAATTGTATACCACTAAAAAAAAAAAGCAAGTACTTGTTTCCTAACAAGCCAGCCACGTGGACCATCCACTGAGATATTCCAGTGGGAAGCCAAGGCAAGTGTATCCAGTGTGGGTGTATACCAGGTAGATCCTCCCCACCACGGGCAAGGGGTTCAGTGCACACAGTGTGAGTTTCACCTTGGCCTGTAACAGTGTGGACAAGGGCAAGGAGGAGGCATCTGGGAATCAAACACAGATGGATTAAAGGTCCTGAGCCAACTCAGTGAGTTTAGCACCAGGGCTAGTGGGGTAGTCAAGCTTTATCTGTTTATATGGGACCCATACTGGATGTCACAGTATCTCCTTTGAAGTCTTCCTACAAAAAGGGAAAGTCGAGCCTCATAACACAAGGAAGCATTGATACTCAGAATGTGGGACATTTTATGGATACCTGACCTGTGTCTTCAACAAATGTATGCATTATGAAAAATAAAAGTAGCAGGAACTAGCCTAGATTAAAGTAAGTTCAAGAGACTTACTTATCAGGGACCTGGTATGGCTTTTATAGCTTGATTCAAACAAATTGTAAATAATAAGATGGGCCATTTATTATATTCATGGTAAGGAATCACTGCCAACTTTGTTGGATATAGTGCTTCCATGGTTGGTTTTGAAAGAAAATGTGCTTTTTTTTTTAGAGAATGCATAGAGAAGTAATTAGGAATGAAATGTTATAATATCTGGAATTGGCCTCAAAATGTGTCAGCAGAGAGAAGAGAGCAAGGAAAAAAGGGAAGGGTGACAGATAAAGGAGATGTAGTCGACTGTTTATAACAGTTAGGTCTTCATCAGTAGATGGGGGATTATTTTACCTTTCTCCCTACTTTTGTGTATGCCTGAAAATATTCACAATTTGGACTTAAAGTAGGTAAATATATTCTTAGAACTTTAACTTCCCAAAAATGATTATCTGTCATTTTTCCTAAGCAAGATTTAAGAGCTGATTTGGTCACATTCCCCATTACCAGACAAAGAGTTCTTAGGGACCTGAGTGATAACTAGTCAGACCTTCTCATATACCCCTGGTAGGAGAAAATAAATTGATGCAACTTCTTTGGAGGGCAGCTTGGCAATGCTATGGACACTGCAAATGTCTGCTCTGAGATTTGAACATTTGAGGATCTTCCCTGCAATACCTCTTTATAATAACAAAGAACTGGAAGTAATCTAACAGTCTGTCAATAAGGAACACTGTTAAAGAAATGATAGTCATTCTGAAAATGGAATATTTAAGCAGCCCTTAAAAGTAATACGGTAGACCTACATTCTGATGAAGAAGTGTCTCCAAGATATGTGAAGTTTAAAATAAAAAATGGGTGCAGAAAACTGTGAACCCATTTGGAGTTTTGTTTGTTTGTTTGTTTGTTTTGTTCTTTTTTTCAATAAGGATACAAGAAATGGTTAACAATATATACGAAGGGTAGGATTGGCAGGAAATGAGATTTTTACATTTTATATGTTTGAATGTTTATCATGTACATGTATTTTCTATTATAAAAGGAAATATATATATATTCAACTGAGAAAAATTATCTTGAGACTATAATTAGGAGGGTGATTTTACTGGAAGAAATTGATATACATAGAGTTTTTGAAAATTGTAAATTACGTACTGTTTTAAGGTAATGAGCATAATATTACCTCTGTAGTATTGGTAAATAATGCAAAATTACATGAGATTCTACTGAAAAGTACTTGGAACTCTTCAATGACGTTATATAAAACATGAAATTTTACCATTTTTAAGGTGTAGCTGAGACGATGCTGGAGAAATACTTAATTTTAACTACGATGGAACCAAAACTGGTTTTAAATATGTATTAGTCTTCTTATCTAAAAATAAGACTTAGATACCAGTGGTGTCTACTATGTTCCAAGCACTTTTTACAGTTATCATCTCATTGAATACTCATCGTATCCCTTCAGAGTGGGTGGTATCAGCCCTAATTTTCAGATGAAGAAACTGAGCTGGAGATATGAATCAACCTGCTTATAAGTAAATAGTCAAGAACTCAAGGCAATTCACTTGACCCACCCTGCCACCCTGTCATCTTTATTGGGGCAAAAACCAAAGAGAAAATAGGAGAAAGTCATCTGGCCTTTGATCCTTGCCCTTATTTCTTGTTTTCTATAACTGCTGTGCTTTCCTAATTCTGTCTATGTCCTAGGTGAGGGTACTTAACAGAAGACATAACAGGGGTCTAGGATTATGAATTGTTCATTAGCTGAATTTTCCTGCGTGTGTACGGTAAAACAGAGAATCAATAGCCCCTTGACTTTTTTTTTTTTTCAGATATCGTAGATGCTTTATCAGATCCAAAGAAATTTCTTTCCATTACGGAAAAGAGAGCAGACCAAATGAGAGCTATGGGCATTGAAACTGTAAGTAGCAATGGTTGACTAAGGACAGCCAAGTTGGGGAAGTTCAGTGGTCAGTGATTATAAGAGCAAGACAAGGGGCGCCTGGGTGGCTCAGTGGGTTAAAGCCTCTGCCTTCGGCTCAGATCATGATCCCAGGGTCCTGGAATCGAGCCCCGCATCGGGCTCTCTGCTCAGCAGGGAGCCTTCTTCTTCCTCTCTCTCTGCCTGCCTCTCTGCCTACTTGTGATTTCTGTCTGTCAAATAAATAAATAAAATCTTTAAAAAAAAAAAGAGCAAGACAAAGTAATAAATTCATGGAGCAAACTTGAAGAGCATTTTTGAAATTACATTTATCAATTCAACAAAATATTTTCAAGAGTCTGTAAAAGTGTAGCATATTTAATAAATAAATGGAAAACATTTACTAAATGAAATGAATCCATAATGCTTTTAGTAATGTTTCAGATATAGGGTGCTTTTGTGATACACTAGAATACCAGCTAACCCAAGTCAGTAAATTGGTGAAATTGACATGTGTGTGTCTCTGTTGCTTACCAGTCCTGCATCCAATCTCCCCCATTGTTGTGCACACTTGCCTTGTTTGTGCCTTTGTTTTTAATTTTTTTTTAATTTATTTGTCAGAGAGAGAGGGAGAGAGAGAGTGAGCACAGGCAGACAGAGTGGCAGGCGGAGGCAGAGGGAGAAGCAGGCTCCCTGCCAAGCAAGGAGCCCGATGCAGGACTCGATCCCAGGACGCTGGGATCATGACCTGAGCCGAAGGCAGCCGCTTAACCAACTGAGCCACCCAGGCGTCCCTGTGCCTTTGTTTTTAAAGCTCCCTTTGCCATACCCTGCTTGTAAAAGACTGGCGTCTTTTTTCCTTGGCTTCATCCTTTGCCTCAAGCCTGAGAAAACCATATAATCTTTCTCCTGCCAGGCAATGATCCATTAAGAGAGTTGTAGGGGAGATGCTGAGTGATTCAAACTGGATTCAGTAAAAGAGAGAAAGGGCAAGAGAGTCTAAAGCAAGGTGGCATTTGTGTAGGTTAACCCAAACATTTCTGCTCCAGAGTGACATAGCAGATGTCCCCAGTGATACTTCTAAGAACGACAAGAAAGGAAAAGCCAACACTGCTAAAGCAAACGTGACCCCACAGAGCAGCTCTGAGCTCAGACCAACCACCACGGCGGCCCTGGGGTCTGGCGTGGAAGCGAAGAAAGGTAAAGGGGAGGGGTTAAGGCTCCTTATTTGTTCTGGCAATTTTAGACTCTTTTGAATAGCCTTCTATGAGGGTATTTAGAATTGCTAATTTTGCCAATTTTCATTGCCCTGTAAACCTCAAGAGAAGCATGTTTTCTTGTAGATTGGACAAACTACTTAATTTCCCTGAGTGTTTAACAGGAAGTCAACCTTTGTCTCATCTACTAGATCCCCTTCAACTTAGGGCCCTGGGTACCATATCTATAGTTTTAGAAAGGGTTTAGACTCCCTAATGAAAAGAACTTCCACACAGTGAACTTCGCTGTCATCCCCACACTCTCCTGGATACCCCTATGGTCACTCTGGGCAGGCAGTGGACTCATGAACCAACAGAATCAACATTGTTCATATATTTCTAGATTCCCTTCTTGACAGGTTGCCCCCATGAGTAGATATACAGCATCCATGATTATTTGTAAAATTATCAGATGGACATTTGAAGGCCAATTCTATATAGTTTCCTATGGGTGAAACAAAATATCCTAAGAGGTGCCACCACAAGGAATGATTGGTCCCATGTGCTAACATTCAGCTAGTAGGTAGGGCCACAACCATATTCCTCATTTAAAATTAGCTTCCGTGCTGACTGACAAGGCATTGATTTTCTTTTTAATTTTAAGAATAAGGAATTAAAACTAAACTCTGAGTTGGCCTCCAAAAGGTGGCTTGAGAGCAAACAAGCTCTTTTTGAGCTTTGTTGATAAGAACAGAAACTTGACATAGTTAAACGTGAATTAATTACAATCTTTGGAGCCCAAAGTTCTGTACTTAACCCTTCCCTTAACCAGGGAAGCTTGTAGAACTACACTGGCCAGTGGAGCAGCCACTGAACATTTGAACTCTTTATTTGCACTATCCACAGTTCAGGTGCCCAGAGCCACACATAGCTCGTGGCTCTCCATTGGACAGCCCCCACATAGAACCCTGCCAAGGTCACCAAAAGTTCTGTTAGACACACTTCTGTAGGCCCACAGATGGAACTAAGCATGTACCAATTCCTGTTCTGCATGCAGAGTGTGGGTGTTTCCTAGATACATCATTTATAGGAACTAAAGTTTTTACAAGTTATTTCTGTCTTTCCCAAAAAAATGTAAAACAAAATTCATGTTTGCGTAGGTTCCCGTTAATCAAGATTTGCTTTAACCAAGACCAAAAGAGAAGTCTTAATATTTGTTAGCTCTCTGGAGGACCTGGCACGCACCCCAGTCCTCTGTTCATTTTACAGGCAAGGTTCACATCTCTGCCCTAAAGTGCCCCCTTGCTCTTGCGGTAAAGCAGGGAGTTGCCTTGTGACATCAGACTTAGGAGATGAGAGAACAGCCCCAGGTTCTCTGGATGCCCTTATCATAGATAGTATAGATCCCAGGACCGATTTCTCTTAGCCCTAACTCCCTTTCCCACCTTTCTACCCCCACACTGGCTGTGCACCTCCTCTTAAAATGAACAAAACTAAAAAAACAAGAGCCTGGGACTCAAGGTCTCTTTCTTGAATATCTCATCCCTAGCTTTTTGGAGTCTAATGGAATTCAATTAGAATAAAAAACACACGTTCCTCTTAATTTGTAAGATGCAAAATCTGCAGTCAAACAGAAAATGTTTGGGGATTCTCCGACAACTCCAACTCCGGTTGCCATGACAACACCTGGCCTAGCATCCCTCCGGTAGCAGGATAATGGAGTATGTGACTCCGGGTCCTCATGACAACATCCTGTTATACCACAGTTTGATTCCAGGATTTCCTGTGTGTTGAAGGCATGGCAGTGCTCAATAGCCTATTGCTTAAAAATTACATTTGATCAAAGCAGCTGAGAAAAAAAAAAAAAGTTTTGTTCTTTGATGACGATGAAAAGGGAGGTAGTTGACTGGGATGATAGGCCCCTGAAATACAAAGAGAAAAGTAACATTCACAGATGCTGCAGTGCCTGATCTGATATCCTTTGTGGGCTTAGCACCCCCTCCCTCCAGCTGCTCTGTGTATTAGCTGATTGCAAATCACAGCTGCCACTTTCTTAGAGGATTGCCCTCAGACTGTGGGAGTTCCCTTGCCTGGAAATGCCTGGAAGGTTTTGTACAGTTTCTGAAGCCACTGGCTGACTCTTCTGGGGTGACGAAAGCCCAGTCCCCTTACCTCGAGGTCCGGCAACTTTGGACGGCCATTTATGCTTAAGAGCCCCCAGCAGGGCCAGGTTGCATTTTGGCCGGAAGTGCCCCCTGCCTACTTCCTCTGCCCTATTCTGCTTCTCTCGCTCCTGGGGTTTCTCCTGAGAGCCCTCCCTCAGTAAGTCACATGCAAACAGAACTCCAGCTCGGGCTCTGCTTGTAAGGAGCCTGACCTAAGGCAGTAAGCCTGCCAGTGAAGTGTCTAGTTAATTGCTTTGTAATAAGAAATGAAGATGTTTATATCCATAACCTTACGTGTAAAGCTGCTTCAGAGTCTTTAAGTGAAATTTCAAAATGGTGAATTTTGTGTTATCTGTTATTCTGATTTTTAATGCACACAGTGATTTAATTTTTTTTTAAGGTATCGAACTTATCCCTCAAGTGAGGATAGAAGATTTAAAGCAGATGAAGGTAAAATGGCTCACTCATTTCGCAAGCACTCTTGTGTGACACATATTGGTGACATTGATATATTTTTGTTTCTCACCAGATGTATTCATCATGGCTGTAAAACAGATTTGGTACTCTCTTTGTTTCTTCCACAGGCTTACCTGAAGCACTTAAAGAAACAACAGAAGGAGCTAAATTCTTTAAAGAAGAAACACGCAAAGGTAGGATGTGTTGAATGTGCGTACATAGGTATGTGTGTACGATTTTTCTTGCATGTTTTCTACTTTTTGCTCTCTGATGAAAACCTCAAGCCGTTATTCTGTGGAGTGGACGAGTGGACTCTTCACAGGCAAAACCATGGCTTAGAAACTGACCCCAGCCAATTGGATGGTAGTACCTTCATTTTCACTGATTGGCAAATGAAATTTAAAAACAGACTCCATTGGGGATTGGCCATCACTGATTTGTAATCTGTATTTCTAACAGTTCTTTCAAAAGCATAACAAAGCTTCGCCCATTTCAAAATCATATAGTAGTCAGACTTTATCTAAAATAGTGGGCCACTGCCAGACACTGGAAGACCAGCTCATAGTCTCAGTTAGCCTAGAGGCACTCAGAGCCCCTGGATTGCGAGTCGTTTGCCACACACAGTGCATAGAGTGGGGTACTAGCCGGCTCTGAACCTCTCACCCATGGCTCCAGGAGAAGGGGACACTTCTCACTTTCCCCATTATGTAAACTCTGCTCAGTGGCCTACTTCTGAAATAGAGTTGTTTTTCCTTTTTGCCCATAAGAAGAGGGTTTTTTTAACAGTGATCGTGAGAAATTCTGAGAGTTGGTGGCAAATTCAAGAGAACAGCAGCAGCTGGTCTCAGGAGTTCTCGTGTGGGTTGGAAACTTCACCACACTCAGGCATCATCTTGCTCCTTGTCACTCCTCACAGGGAAAGGAGGAGAACATAATTCCTCTTTCCTTCCCAAGATGGATCACAACAACCCTCTGGGGCTGGAAGGGTAACGTGTGGGTTCATCCGCGTAGGGCAACGGGAGCAAGGAAAACTCAATTTCTTCAGAGTTCTTTTAAAACTGATTTTGCGTTCCACTTCTTTGTACTCTCAGTCCTCAAACTAAGGCATGTCCTACAGAGCCAGACTTGAGTGACATTATCTCTGAATCATTCCAGATATTAGACTGCTGGGCTCATGGACTCCATTTTAAATCTGTGCTCCTTTGAGAAATTCAACCTAATCAAGGCCTCGTAATATCCCCTGTGTTATTGAACTGATAGCTCGGTGGGCTTGCTGATCTAGGGGTCACTCCGTACACTCTTTGCTCCTAAATGTCATGAATAAGTCCGTTTAATAGAATTCCTTTTTATTGCCCATAGGGGACTCTTGCCATAGATTTTTAGAAGTGTGGGACTATTGGAGACAGAGCTGCTTAAAGCAGTGCTTTTGATTTTGTTGGCCATTGACAACAACCTAGAATATGGAAAGGCAACAGAAAAGAGGGAGAAAAGGCAACTTACCTGACTTTGGTGATAGGGATGGACTTGGTACCCACATCGTAAGACAGCGTCCCCCAGATCTTCCTTCCATTCAGTTTGGATCTCTGTCATTGAGGCAGGCATATCCGTGGCCTGTGGGCTCCATGGAAACTTCCAACTTTTGACCTCACCCTCATTAAATATTTCCTTGAGGCACGACCAGGAAACATATACTGTGACCAACAATAAAAATAAGGAGTATAGTGGCTGGAATTTTTGCATGCTCAGTATTTTCCAGATGCTGTGCTCATCGCTTTATATTTATTGTTTCATTTAATACTCTCCACCCTAGAAGACAAATTCTACTTAAGTCTCCATTTTGCATGTGTAATTAAGAAATTAATGATTAGGGAGGTTAAGCACTTGAGCTACTCACTCCACATAGGAAAGCTGCAGAGCCAAAATTTTAACCCAAACCACCTGAGTCTAGCACCCATACACTTACTGCATTATTCTGTGAAGGACATCATATGCTTTGGTAAGTAGACAAGTTCCCCTTGTTGCATCAAATGCAGGGGTAGCCCATGGGATGTTATGAACATCCCCATCTAGGTTGGAAGGTGTCCGTACATTCATTATCTGTACAGCTGCTAAGAAATGGTCCTTGATTCTTGAGAACGTGACCTACCTACCACAGGGCAGAGTTATCTGTTGATTTCCTCCTCTGGACCTTTGAGTCCAAGCTCACTCAGGTCAGCAAACAGGAGCATCTGCTTATCGGAAAAGTGGCAAACAAAGATGGTGTTGACATCAGGTTGGGCCACTGTAACAAATTGGCATAGACCAGGTGGCTTAACCAACAGACATTTTCTTCTTAGGGTCTGGAGGCTGGACATCCCAAGGTCAAGGTTCCGCAGGTTCCATGCCGCGTGAGAGCGCCTTTCCTGAACTTCAGAGAGCCTCCTTGCTATGTCCTAACATGGTGGAAAGAACTATCATTTCTCTGTCTCTTCTTCTAAGGGAACTGATCCCATCTCTGAGGACTCTACCCTCATGACCCAGTCACCCCCCAAAGGCCCCACCTCCAAATTCCATCACATTGGGAATGAGGGCTTCAACATAGGAATTCAGAGGGGGAATAGAAACATTCAGTCCATTAGTAGGTGGAAAATTATTATTCTGTGGGACATTGGAGCTGGCCTTGGTAGATCTCCCCCCGCCCCCAGACACCACTGTACTTCATTCAGCCAATCCCATTTCATCACACTTGTTGGCAGGGACATCTCCATGTTGCTTAATAACCAGTAGATCCCAGATGGCTGAGGGAATCCATGTTGCTTTCCTTTGTAGAAAACAAACAAGCTTCTCAGAGTCCCATATTATACAGTGGAATCAATACCTAAAAGGAGATTTTACATCTCCCTAAATCCAACTATCTGCATTTGTGTGGACTTACAGAACCGCTTTAGTGTGCATTTTTGGAGGAAGTGTTCAAAATTCCTTAGGTCGAACAACTGAGAAAATTGCCCCAATAAGATATGCTGTGCTTGCCTGTTGCTTTCCAGAGAGCTTTCCAGGAGTATTTCTGAGCAGGGCAATGCATTTCACAGCTTCTTTTTCAGACCTTCATGCACTGCAGAAGTTCCCATTACAACTGTATGATTATGAGCTTACAAATGAATCTCTTCTCCCACATTAAATACACAGGGGACCTGCTTTATTCAGATAGCTTTGGCAGTATAATTTATGAATTCTGAATTCTGTGGTGTTTTTGTAGGGTTTTTTCCTCTTTTTTTTTTTTAAATTCAACTAGCATCTAGCATATTATTAATTTCAGAGGTCAGTGATTCACCAGTTGCATACAATACCCAGTGCTCATTCCGTTATGTGTCCTCCTTAAAGCCTATCGGTCAGTTACCCCATCCTCCCACTGACCCCCCCCCTCCAGCAGTGCTCAGTTCATTTCCTGTAGTTAAGAGTCTCATGATTTGTCTCCCTTTGTTTCTGTCTTATTTTTTCCCCTATCTTCCTCTATGATCCTGTTTTGTTTCTTAAATTCCACATGGGTGAAATCATATGACACTTGCCTTTCTCTCATTGATTTATTTTGCTTAGCATAATACCCTCTAGTTCTACCCACATTGTTGCAAATGTAAGATTTCATGTTTTGATGGCTGAGTAATATTCCATTTTATACACACACACACACACACACACAGACCACATCTTCTTTATCCATTCATTTCTCAGTGAACATCTGGGCTCTTTTTATAGCTTAGCTGTTGTGGATGTTGCCTCTGTAAACACTGGGGTGCAGGTGCCCCTTTGGATCACTATGTTTGTATTCTTTGGGTAAATACCTAGTAGTGTAATTGTTTTGTCGTAGGGTAGCTCTGTAGTGTTTCTATAATAAGACTACTAATAAGGCTAACATTTATTTAGTGCCAGTTTTGTATTACACATTTGGAGGGGTCACAGAGGGAGATAGAGGAGAGAATCTTAAGTAGGCTCCATACCCAGTGCAGAGCCCAACTAGGGCTGAAATCAAGAGTTAGACACTTAACCGACTGAGCCACCCAGGCACCCTTGTGTCACACATTTTATGCACATTTGCAACTCCTCACAATATCCCTGAAGCCTAAGTAACACTGTCCACATTCTAAAAACAAATAAAATGAAATTCAAAGAGGTGAGTCCCTTATCTCCAGCCATATAACTAGTATAACTAGCCATATAACTAGCCATATAACTATGGCTATAACTAGCCATATAACTAGCTGATTATGGTCCTCATTTGGTTACATCTAACCCACACACTTTACAACTCACCACATTATCACCATTTATTAAAAATGTATTTCATCTATTTTAACTAAGAGTTTCACAAATAATTTCAAATAGTTATTTGAAATTAATCTTCCTGTATATAAACTTTCTATAATTTTTCAGTCTACAATATCTCCCTAATACTTGCCACGGTCTCATCTGAACTGTCTTCTAAGATGAAGGATTTACAGGAATGTTGGAGCCACAAAGTCACATTACAAAGTAGGGGGCGATGGAGAGAGTGGATACAGAGAGAGCATGAATTGTGGCCATTTTTGTAAACCTTCTACTAATCATCTGTAAGGTGAGATGATTTGTGTTTGAAAGAACACAGCTTGACTAAACCACCTGGCTTTTAAATGGTGGAGTTAGGATGTGAATCAAAATTCTGACTCCAGAACTCAAGATTTTTTTTTTTAGTATAGTTGACATATAATGTTCAATTAGTTCCAGGTATGCAGTGTAGGGATCTGACAAGTTTGTGCACTGTGCTGTGCTCACCACAAGTGTGGCTGCATCTGTCACCATATGATGCTACTACAATAGCATTGACTATATTCCTTATGTTGTACTACTTATTCATGTGACCTATTCATTCCAAACTGGAAGCCTGTATTTCCCACTCCCCTTTGCCCATTTTGCCCATCTCCCAACTCCCTTCTCCTCTGGCAGCCATAAGTCTGTGTTTATAGGTCTGATTCTGCTTTTTGTTTGTTTCTTCATTGGTTTTGGTTTTTTTAGAGCCCACATATGAGTGAAATCATTTGGTATTTGTCTTTCTCTGAGTTACTTAATTTACCATAATACCCTCTATATCCATCCATGTTGTTGCAAATGGCATGATCTCATCCTTTATATGGCTGCATAATATTCCATTTTATATGTATGTGTGAGTGTGTGTACACACACAACACAATTTCTTTATCCATATGTCTATCAGTGGACACATGCATTGCTTCCACAACCTGGCTATTGTAATTCCAAAGGTCCATATATCTTTTGGAACTAGTGTTTTCACACACCCAGTAGTGAAATTCACACTCCTAACCACTCTACTGCGTTATCTCTGAGTACTCCCACATTGATTTTTATTTCTTACATCTTCTTGATGGCCTTAGTAAAAGGTTTTTAAAACCAGTCATGATTCTCTTGGGGCACAAATATCTTGGCCTCCTTTGGGACTGTTTTTTCAACACATGATCCTTGGACCAAGAAGTGGAAGCTTTGTAAAAACTGCATATTCTTGCATCTGAGACTCAGTTATAATCTCCAAGAAGAGGTCTAGGAAATAAATTTAAGCACCTCTCCTGCACACATTACACTTTGAGAATTGTTTCTTTAGGAATATAACTTGGTACTCTATTATGTCCCTTGACCCCTTAGTGGAAGTCTCCCTAATTTCCTGCAAGCTGAGGATGAAGCCTCCTTACAAAAACAGATTTTGACCTATTGTCAAGCAATAATGAGAAAAAATACTCCCAACCTTTCTGTGAAACAACACCTTACAACCCCTTTTAACAATTTTGGAGCCCCCTAACATGGGGCTAAGATTTGCCACCCTAAGGCCTTGAGTTATAAAGTAACCTACTGAGGAGGGAACCTGGCTCAGGCTGTCTGCTCCCAACCACAGCGTCCATGCATCAACCTTGGCAGTTGGCAACTAAGAGCAGAGACTCCTGCCTAGTCCATATTAGGACTGTAGGGCACTCTCAGCTCTCAGACATCAGCCTAGCTAAGTAATGCCACTTTTTAGAACTAAAGGGAATCCAAGAGCTAAATCCCAGTGGCTTAAGACACAAATGTAATATGCAAAAGAAATCTTTTCCAGCTTGAAGGTTAGCTATAGGATGGAGGAGGACTTGTGGTATATGAGGACCTGCCTTCTGCAAGAGGGACACAGAAATGGGTGTGTGAGCTGCTTTTAGGATACCAAGCAGAAAAGATAGGGACAATGGCCATGTGAGCCCCAAATGAGATTAGGATGCTAGTTAACATGCTTAGATTCGGGCATTTGTCAATGGTCATTGGCCATTGCTTTTGACCCTGTGAGTGCAGCTGGCAATCAGACTTCTCTGTGTTTCCTACTTTCTAGAACTAGCTCTCTAATTTGAAATGGAAACTAGGGGGAATGGTTTTCAAGTGTCCATTAGATGAGAGATACCAAAAGCAGAACTAAATAACAGTAATCTCCCCTAATGCATGAGTCACTAGAGTCCAGAACTGGGGCTTCTTTCAATAAGAAATGGGCATACTGTTCAGCTGTCTGATGTGGTCAGATCCTTAGAGCAAAGTTGGGTAAGTATCCCCAGTAACATGTTAGAAGAATAATTACAACTTAAATGCCTATATGGACTAAGCAAGTAAATGAAGGCAGTTGGTCAGACAGAGGAAAAGAGCATCCATTCCCACCCAAAAGGCAAGTCAGACTTAGCTCTCCACCATCGGTGCCTTGAGAGTCCATGGGCCAGCTTCATTCTCGAGAGGGGACTCCTAAAATATGAAATCTTATATGAACTTTCAGATCTTTAAATATTAGTCCTAATTCAGTCTTCTCTCAAAACATCATGTAGAGCGGGGAGAAATCTCACATTTGTAGGCAGAATGCATTCCTGGGGCCACCGGTTTGCAGGATCACCAGCTGATGAGTCAAATGAAATGCCTGAAAAACCGACTAACATGTGGCATTCAGTAAATCTACTCATGGAAAATTTGTTCTTTGCTATGCAAGTAATTTAGCTAATAACATCAAGACTGCTCTTAAACTTGTCCATTGTAATTAGCGGTAAGACCGCAGTGCCAGGCCCACAACTCTGCTAGGAAGAGACACAGCGACCACCCACAGAAGCAGCTTACTGGTGGCCTCAGAATTTCATGCTGAGCAAACACGACTTAATCCAGTTTTTCAGCAATATCTGTGGTACAGTCATTCATGGCCACTGCCCCATCAGTCACAAGAACGAATTGCAACAGAAGTCTGTCCCACAAGAAGATGAATTTACTCTTACCTCCAATAAGAAACCTATAAATCCTGCTAAAAGCTGTATATGTATTCTCCCCAAAAATATCCCAACTAAGATTGACTTTCCAGTCAATATATCTAATCCAGTCAATCTATCTAACCTGAATGAATGAAAAAAAAATTTTTGCCCCTTCGATAGTGTCTCATGATTTAATTAAGGACCAAGGAATAAAACCAATGATAGAATTCTTCTGAGGTAAAATGGACTGAGAGATAATTTCCTGGCTCTTCTCTTGTACACTTCAGGAAGCTGAGGCTTCACCACCATCACATAATTAGGAGCCTGTTCCTTTGTGAAAGGAAAAGTGGTATCCGGAAACAGAAACACAGAGATACTTTTTCAAGACCAACTTTGTTATTTCTATTAACAGTAGTCGTTTTTGATTCAATGTGCTTCTAATTTTCCATACTTCTTTTTTAAAGACTGTATTCATTTGAGAGAGAAAGCACAAGCAGGGAGAGGGAGAAGCATGCTCTTTGCTGAGCAGGGAGCCCGATGTGGGACTTGCTCCCAGGACCCCGGGATCATGACCTGAGCCGAAGGCAAATGGTTAACCTACAGAGCCACCTAGGTGCCCCCTTACTTTCCATATTACTCCTGCATATATTCGGTAACTTTGTAGCTCATAATCAACCCATGAATGAGGTTGGGCAAATGGCTCTTCTTCAACTTTCTAAGAAAGAAGGTGAGGGCTGGAAAGATTTGTATAAGTTGTACAAGACCACTTGGCTAATTATTGACTGAACTAAGACCAGAATTACTGACTGCTGTTTTCCCTTGGCTTTTTTTGTTTTCCATTTGAACACCAAATATTTAATGAGCACCTGCTATGAACCAAGTTTTGTGCCATGTATTGCTGAACAAAGACTGTGTTGCCTTCGTAGAGCCCGTCTTAACTACTGGAATCCATCATGAATGCCTTTTGTCACAAACAGCCTCATTCCTCATCTCTAATTGGGTTAATAAGATTCGCCAGAATATTTCCTTAAGAAATAGTCTGTCAGTGTACTTCCAAGCCTCAAAATCCTCTCCTTTTCTTGTGCTGCACTAGGCTATTTAAAGAACGATTCTCTCCACCCTCCCTTTGGTACTTGCAAGAAACAGGAAAGCAGAAAGATTATTCTAATCTGTTTGAATCTGCACTTGCACAGAGTTCCTTATTTATTTTCCCAGGAAATATTAACATATGTGCTGGACAGGCATGATGCCTTTAAATCTTAAAAGGAAGACTATTAGTAAGGCATTTTAGTAGGCTCCACAGCAATGCAAGAGTAGTTAAATCCATTCAAATAAGGAGACCTTACCATGTTGATTTCCTGAGGGGGCTGATTCAGTGGGGAGGGAACGTTGATTGATTTAATCATTCTACTTGTTCTCCTTTATCCCAAGTCACTCTCTGTATATTATCATAGATATTGAATAATATGAACATGTTACTATATTTTGAATAAGGTGTAACAGGCATTTGAAATATTACTATATTTACTTTTAGTCCTAACAACCTTGTGAACTAGACAGTTATAAAGATGAACAGACCGAGAGGCTAGATGAGTTGCCCTAGGACTTAAGCCTGAAGAACCCATGTACTTAACCCAATCTACCACACTGTAAAAGCCCTGGCTGAAATGTGTTTATAACACATTTATAACACAAAGCACACACATATTGGGAACGGGGCTAGATTTATGAGATGTTCCAACCACAAATTAAGGATGATACAGTTCCATATGATTCCCTGATCCCAAATCCACAGCAACCTTGGACCACTCTCTTGTCCCCGTTGTCAGTTCCTGTCCTGAGGACCTCCCCCACCCAGCACCTGTCTTCTGCAAGTCTTCCCACAAAGGCATGATGGGGATTTGAAGTCAGCTGACTGTGACAACCCTACTGGCAATTCTTATGTTGGGTATTTAGAAGCCGTATCACATGTGAATAGTTACACTTAGCATGTGAAATAGAGAAGGTATGGTAGCTGAACTTGGGTATTTGAGAACCAAGGCGTGGAAGGCACTGTAGACTAATTAGTGGTCTCCAACAGAACGAAGATGAGTGTGTAGAAGTTCTGTGGAGAACATGAATGTGTAGAAGAGAGGACTTTGGGATGATTGGTCCTGCCCAGTAGTGGGCAGGGATACCTTTTGGGCATGTTCTGTGAGCATGTTCTTCAGGCTGAGGATATATACTCCTTTGTTGGGGCTGCCCCTGTACCAGAAACTCTTGTGTTGGGTGGGAGATTGGAAATCCTTCCACTTCTCAGAATTGGTTACACCTCAAACTGAGGTTCTAGGAAAGCTGTGGAAAATCATGCCAGCCCAACACAGGTAAATTTTGTCAGACCCTGGAATAGTCCAGCTTGTGACAGCAGATTCTTCTCCTTCAGGAGCACAGCACAATGCAGAAGTTGCACTGCACACAAGTTGACAAAATCGTGGCACAGTATGACAAAGAGAAGTCGACACATGAGAAAATCCTAGAGAAAGCGATGAAGAAGAAGGGGTAATGGCTCTTTACCTTCTGGAAATTTTTCGCCTTTTTATATTTTTGTCTTTCCCAACAGTTCAGTTAACTGTTTAGGTCAAAGAAGAACTTAGTCTTGACTGTGTTTTCATCTCACTAAAAATTTTTCCTGGAAAATAAGAGACTTGTCCAACTGAGGGCAGGGATTGAAGTAGAAAAGGGGAGCTTTATTCCAGTTGGACTGCCATTCGTTGATGACACCATAAATATGTCTCTCATGTGTTTTCCACTCAGGTATTTTTAAGGTGAATGGGGGGAGAAGGAAGGGCAAGCTAAAGTTGGGAAATTTTGAAATTACAGAAATCCTTTTGCATAGCCAGAAAATAAGTTTGATGCCTTCCTGGGGGAAAAAATGCAATCTTGATTTTTAATATTACAAGAATCTTCAGCTTATGCCAACAGACAAGACTGTTAAACTCTTGTTACTGCATTTACTATAAATCAGTTTTGTCTAGAATTAAGACAATTAATTCTAGATCTTTCTGGGGATCTTTCTGTGATGGCACAAGCTCACTGCATAACAGACTAGAAGGAGAGCATCCTCTATGCCTGCCCTTGAGAAGTAATAGATTTGATCAGAGTCCTAGCATTTTTAGAATAATGCTTCTCTCAGAGACATTCTCCATAATATAATGAAACATTCTGACTTAGGCCATAATATATCAGAGCGTTTATGCTGAAGGCAGAAGCTTGGGACCTGTTCTGGTTTCAGCTACACTACAGATTTTCCAAATGGGAAAAATTATCACTGAAATAAGCAGTAATGGTTGTTGGGAAATTGCCTCGTATGTATTTCCTAGTCACAATGGAGTAAAAAGCAAAAATTGCTCTAGGATGCCAAGAAATGTTATTTTCTGCCTTGCTGGCATGTGTAAAAGACAAAAATCTGGCCTTATAACCAGAAAGAATTTTAAAATTCACTTCCAGGCTGAGGACTTATTTTCTAGTTATTATCTCCAATAATATTTTATTGAATAAATGAAAAATTAGCCTCAAGAAAAGCAGGAACCAAAATGGAATCTCTGACCACGGACCCTTAACAATGAAATCATTGTTAGATGGGAAGTGTCTCTTTGTGTAGTAGTTGAATTGAGTAATCACGATATAGATGTTTTGTAAGGTGTACATCTATTACTAGAAATACTGATGTTGCCCAATGAGCCATGGCATCCCATGTTTGATGAACAAATTGTCTTCATTAGAAAGCTTTGGAGCAAGGGCTCATGGGAATGGGAAGAAATCTAACATCTGGCACACATTTACGAGTTTCCATTTTCAGGGGAAGTAATTGTCTCGAAATGAAAAAAGAAACCGAAATTAAAATTCAGACACTGACATCAGATCACAAATCTAAGGTAAGAAAATGCCTATTTTTACAGCAGGAACTTGCAGAAGATACTTTGTAATTTTTTAGAAACCCTACCTAACCTAAATCAGAAATAACAGTAACCTGGGGCTGCTCTGGTAAGTCAAGGGGTCTCTGTGTTCACATTCATTCCAGACTCACTGGCTTTGAAAAGGTCCATTCATGGGACATCGTTTCCTTCATCTGTACAGATATGCATACCATCTGTCTAAGCTGTCTGCCTCCTGCCTCTGGGGCATCAAGTGAAACAGGACAAATACTATATAAAATACGGAACATGCTTCTCTAGAGAAGTAACATTAAACATAGGGAAAAAAGCCCCCAACCTGGGGATTGAGTAACTCTTTGATACTTATCCCATTCTAACTGTGCTGTGGAAGTTTAGGATAGGGAAAGAAATCAAGAGCTGACATTCAAGAGCTGACTCAGATGAATTCAATTACTCATATCTCCCCAAAAGCACAAGACAGTAGGAACTTGGGAGACTTACTAGCTTACACACCTTTGGGGAACTGAGCACACGTTCCAGTCAAGGACACAAATAATTCTTCTAGCAATAATAGTTACAGAAGAGGAGAGGGTACTCTTAAAACTCCCAACTCTAACTTTTGGTCAAACCAGCCAGCCTCTCTGTGTCTACACATAGCTCTGTCATCTGGCCAGTGGCCCTGCTGCTCACATGGGCAAGAATGTTGTTTTAACGGAGGTTCTCCTCATGCTACGTATTTTGTGTCCATCATGTGAAGTTACAGAGACAGGAAGCCCTGTGTCTCTGAGACACCTGCTGTGACTTCTAGAAGCTTTACACCGATAGGAAAGTAGAAACCTTGGCCATGATATCAGCTAGCTTTTGCTGCACAGACACCTACCAGTCATTACCCTGCAACTGAGTGGGTCAGAATTTAGGCCATACTCTGTTGAATAGTTCTAGGTATTTGATTAGGTTCACTCATGTGTCTGCAGTCAGCTGGGATGGATAGCTGTACTCAGATACCCTGGTCATTAGCTGGTGGCTGGTTGCTTTTTCCTGTATGATCTCTCATCCTCCAGCAGGCTAGCATAGGCTCTGTCCCCAAGGCTACTGTCTCGTGGATGAAGCAAGTCCCAAGAGCAGCCAGATTCAAGGAGGTGGGGAAATGCACACTAGCTCTTAATGAGGAAAGGTACAAAACCACATTGCAAAGAGCACGGATATGGGGAGGGGAGACTTTCTACCCCAACATCTGGTAGGGTTGACACAATGAGTCATAATCCAGCGATAAGAGAATGTAGGGTTTTTCCATTCAGACCTGTGACCTTGTGGATGTGAAACGGGGAAGAGCATGAAGAAATGAGAAGCTGAAAGAATCCATAAAGGAGGCCAGAGTCCAGACAAAAGGGAACATGGACAAGTTAAGCAATGAAATCACAGGTCATGGCTGAATATTTAGAACCAAAGTGATGGATTATTTTAAGAAGCTATGACTTCCTGATTCCCATGGATTAGTACATATTTTTTTCAGGTTGGAGTGTCTACTGATTCACCAGCTAAACTGGTGGGTGAGATTTGAAATGCACAAAGGATACTGTGTTTTCATTTTATACCTGATCTGTGAGAGTTCTAAGTGACACCATCACTTTCCCCCCAACACACAGGTCAAAGAGATAGTGGCCCAGCACACGAAGGAATGGTCAGAAATGATCAACACCCATAGTGCTGAGGAGCAAGAAATCCGGGACCTACACCTCAGTCAGCAGTGTGAGCTCCTGAGAAAACTACTGATCAATGCCCATGAGCAGCAGACCCAGCAGCTGAAACTATCCCATGACAGGTAGGAAATTGTGCCTTCTCCAGAGGGAACCGCTAGTTTTGTAGTAATCCTGAGCTGTTACGAGTATCATGTCATACAGCTGAGGCAAGCAACGTGAACTATAAGCAATGGCCTCTGCCATCAAAGTGCTTACAAGTGTTAGCAAGGTCTTAACACGCACGCGAAAAATTCAGTTGGATTACAAATAGTATGGGATGTGTACTAAAAAGCAGAGCAGCCCAAAGGAGCTCTGCTGACTCCAGAGCAGTCATGGAGGCTTCACAGAGTGTTAGGCCCAACGCTGGTCTCTGGAAAATAGCCTGGAGCCTCTTAAGAGAGAGGACACAGTATACTACTACTGAGATGAACACCAACCAGTTAAGCTACTTGATCAGATCGGATCTGCTCACTCAGTGGCTAAATGTGGTGAGATCCTACTTTACATGATTAGGACTTCTAGGAATTTTAGGAAGATAGGCCTAATCAAGAAATAGCAAAAAAGTATTGGTTTATGAATTGAAGAATCCTTTTTAAATTCTGCAAATGATGAGCTAGATCCCCCACCCCCAGTGGAAGAGCATCCATGTCAATTACATCCTTTGATAACTGCTTTGTTCCAGATTGCCGGCTTCTCCCTTCGTGCCTCCCATATGCCACTGTTAGGTCTATTGATACACACACAAGAGTAGAAAATAGAAGCATTATACAAACAAAGCAAACAAAAACATTTTTCAATACTAACTGCATAAATTATCTGGGCACGTTCATGAATTCCCAGCCTGGTTCTGGAGAGATCGATCTGGCCATAAGAACGTGGTAGCCAATTCTCATTCAAGGCAACCAAAGGAGGTAGACAGTGCTAAGTTTGCTGGAGGTCAGTGGTCTGTACCCTACCCATTTTAAAGTATCCTATGAAGTTGTATAGGTTAAGAGTGGCCTTTTATTTTTTTTTCCCTGCGAGATGCTCTTGATTGAGTACACAAAAAGGTCTGCTCACCACTCTGTCTTTGACCGCTGCCACGGTACCAGATTGTAACCATCCCTCCTTCTCCAAAGATACTTCACAGGATGAGCTACTCCTCTCTCCTCTTTCTTGTCAGTGAATGAAAAAAAAAGTTCACTAATTCTTGCACTGCTTCGGAAGTTATTTGAAGAGAGCATAACCTAATTACTAATTTCCTTAAAAAGTAAATGCACAGCCAGGACATTTTTCCAAGTAACAGGAGCATTTGGACGTTTTCTCAAGCACCCTGTGTGATGTATGTCTTCCTTACAATCACAGCTGTCGCTCTTGGTTAAAAAAAATCTTGCCCCCTTTAAGACTGGCCAGCCACATTTAGTCACTAAGAAGTGCTTGTCGAATGAATGAATAAGGAAATGGTCGGTTGATAACACCAACTGAAGGAACAAACGGAGAGCCATTTACTTGGGCCCAGGAGTTTCTGTGCGTTTTCTTGTCTCTGTGGGCCCAGTGTTGTCCACCTCTTTTGAGACAATGTGGATACTACTTAGAACACCTGACTCCTCCTTGGTCATTTGTTTCCAGGCAGGATTTCAGAGAGACCTCCACAGGTTCCAGAAAAAATTTTTGCTAATAATACTCATTTCAGTGTTCCCAAATGTATACCTTTAATGTACACATAAATAATCTATGAGTCTTTCTCATGTACACACAGACATCCCAGCACATGTAGGGATCAAGGGCCTTATGTAAGCTTCCTCCCCTCCCCAGCCCTCCAATATCCCATGCTTATCTGTAACTACTCAGTCCCCTTCATTCCCATGAGCTGTCAGAGAACATGAAGGTCACTAGTGAGGTTCAGAACATCTTCCCTCTTCCAGGCCATCTGATCCCAAGAAATGTAGGGCAAAACTGGAAAATATGTTTTTAATGGACAAACGTAATATCTCTTCATCCCCATTCATCACTGGCACTTCCTCAGTAGGTGACCCACTTCTACTTCTCATGTATTGGAGCTCTTTCCCTCCTTCCCACAGGATACAAAATAACTCGATGAGCTTAATAGTGGGGAAAAAAAGTGAACATAGTCCTGTTGTTACTTGTAGAATTGTTTTATTATAGTAAAATATCTGTAACATAAAATTTGCCATTTTAACCATTTTTTTAAGATTTTCTTTAATGTGAGACAGAGAAAAGGAACAGAGAGAAAGAGAGAACCAGACTCCCCCCTGAGCAGGGAGCCTCATGCGGAGCTCGATCCCAGGACCTTGGGATCATGACCTGAACTGGCAGAACTGACTGAGCCACCTAGGCGCCCCATTTTACCCATTTTTAAAAGTGTGTGGCAGTCAGTATACTCCCACTGTTGTGTAGCCATCACTACCTTTGGTCTCCCAGACTTTTTCATCTTCCCCAGTTGAAACTTTGTACCCACTAAACACTAACTCCCCATTTCCCCCCAACCCCTGTTTCTTTACTTTTAATACTTAGGGAAAGCAAGGAAATGCGAGCACACCAGGCTAAGATTTCTATGGAAAACAGCAAAGCCATCAGCCAAGATAAATCTATCAAGAACAAAGCAGAACGGGAAAGGTAAGCCTGAGTGCGCTCCCCACGGGGATGGAACATTGACTGGGAGACATAAACACAACGTTTGTATGTTCACACACACTACTCATAATCCTTGTGAGTGTTGGCTATGAATTCTGCTGTTAGAACTTCTATGCAGATGTATTCTGGTTGCTGTAGAACACTGGGCTTCTAATTGTTCACTACCACCAGTAAAATATGTGTGCTCGTCTACACACCAAATTGTATAAAATACGCACCTGCTCAGGTGTGGGTGCATTCTGGATGGGATGGTTCTGACTAGCAGCCTGTAGGAGGGCAGTCTTCTCCTTTTGATTTGCCTTGTGCTGTCCCTGAACCCAGGGAACACCTCAAAAGTCCCCACTCGAGTTTTCTGGTTCCACCTTATCTTGGGTTGGGTTTTCTAGAAACGGAGACCAAGACAGGAACTTGGACGCATGTCATTTACTGAGGAAGGGATCTTCAGAGAAGAGGAGTAGGGGAAGCAGGAAGGGTCCAAGGCAGTGATGGAGCAAGGGTATATTGGTCTCCACTACAGTCCCTCTTCAGCCTGATCCAAGCCTGATCTGGAGGATAAGCTGTACCACTGATCTGATCTTTTTGAACCAAGTGCATCTGGCTTTTGTACTTCTGTGTTGATCACCCATTTGCCACCTGGGGCTGGGGGAAGGTGTGTGTGACCTCCAGAGAAGGTTCCAGGTGCAAACTCTTTAGGCACAGGGGATTTGAGAGATGGTATCAGGAGTCTTGTCACCCAAGAGAGGGCATTGAGATCCCTTGATTCCCAGTGATCCCAAAATAAGTGAGCCACATGAAGATTAGCTCTTGGGACTGAGACGTGAGCGTGTTGAGGGCTTCAAGGCAGTCTGCTGTCCCTGAGCTAGAGGCTGAGCTGCTGGAGAACTTTGCAGCTGCAAAGGAAAGTGCCTGTGTTTCACGGTCTCCCTGTCTATGTGGTCTTTTGTGGAGGCTCACTGGATACCTGATGTTGCCTCTTTGTTTCTTGGGGATTTTTTGTTCTTTTCGGTTTTTTGTTTTTAAGATTTTATTTATTTATTTGACAGAGAGGGAACACAAGCAGGGGGAGTGAGAGACAGAGAAGCCAACTTTCCACTAAGCAGGGAGCCCGATGTTGGGACTCGATCCCAGGACCCTGGCATCATGACCTGAGCCGAAGGCAGATGCCTAATGCCTAAGCCACCCAGGCACCTCTGCCTTTTTGTTTTGAGTGTGGCAACAAGTGCTGTCCAACTACCTCAATTTCATTGATTTCTTTAAAAGCACAACTCAATTATAAATAATGTTAACCATGAAATACAATAAAATATGAAGCATCATGCCATCCAGTGCATTTTCATGCAGAAGTGTTGCTTGAATTAAGTACAATTGGGATGGGTCATCAATAGGGTGTGGAATTCCACAGTAATTTGACTTGGAAATGAATTGACTTTGTAAAATGTTGGCCGAGGGGCACCTGGATGGCTGAGTTGGTTAAGTGTCTGCCTTCAGCTCAGGTCATGATCCCAGGGTCCTGGGATCAAGCCCCAATATTGGGCTCCCTGCTTAGTGGGAAGCTTGTTTCTCCCTCTCCTGCTTCCCCTGCTTGTGTTTCCTCTCTCACTGTCTCTCTCTCTGTCAAATAAATAAAATAAAATGTTGACCGAGAAATTTCTCAGTCAACGTGGAGCATCTAGGGAAATGATTACTCAGTTTAATCAATACTTCTTTGCATCAGGGTACCCGGAAGGCTCAGTGGGTTAAAGCCTCTGCCTTCAGCTCAGGTCATGATCCCAGAGTCCTGGGATCGAGCCCCAAGTCGGGCTCACTGCTCAGCAGGGAGCCTGCTTCCCCCCCCCTCTCTCTGCCTGCCTCTCTGCCTACTTGTGATCTCTGTCTGTCAAATAAATAAACAAAATCTTTTGAAAAAAATTAAATTAAGAAAAAAAATATGTCTTTGCACCATCCCGTTGTGGTTCTTGTTTTTTTATTCTCAGACAAGGAACTTTGTTTAAGGGCCTTGTATAGTAGAAATGACATCTGCTTTAGCTCAGAAACATAAAGTATTCCAGCCATGGGAAAACCTCATCAATATGAACTATTTTAGTTTCCCTGAAAATACAGAATTCATTTGGATAAATGTGCTAATCATTAAAGAGCTCTTTATCACTTTTTTTCACAGTAGTAACAAAGTTGACTACTGATAATTATAGATGTTTTTAATTTTTTTGTTTTGACTTTGTCTCCAGTGATAGGTGGTACTAAAACACCTACAAATAGCTGGTTTTAAAAATGATTCTTGTATGCAAACACATGCATTATGTATGTGTGCCCACTTTACCAAAGTACTGAGAAATAAAATCTAAGAAGTTACAATCAGATAGCTTAGAAGAACCTATAGAAGCTGACTCCTATTCCTGAGTCAAAGAGGACATTTCAACAGAAACAGTTGAACATTGAAAATGGAACAACAATGCAAGTACTGTCTATCAGTGTGTAGAATGGAGCTAAAACACATAGCAAAAGAATCAACAAAGTGAAGAGGCAACTTATGGAATGGGAAAAAATATTTGTAAACCATGTATCAGGGATTAATATCCAAATATATTTAAGGAACTCATACAACTCAACAACAAAACAATCTGATTTTAAAATGGGCAGAGGACCTGAATAGACATTTTTCCAAAGAAAACATACAAATGGCCAACAGGTACATGGAAAGTGTTCAAGGTGACTAATCATCAGGGAGATGCAAATCAAACCCACAATGAAATAAAACCTCATCTCTGTTAGAATGGCTATTTATCAAAAAGAAAAGAAGGAAGTGTTGGTGAGGATGTGGAGAAGAGAAGCTTTCCACTTTGTTGGGGCCATGTATGGGTGCAGCCACTATAAAAACAATATGGAGGTTCCTTCAAAAATTAAAAATAGAAATACCATATAATCTTACAACCCTACTTCTGGGTAGCTATCTGAAGGAAATTAAGTCACTATACCAAAGCAATATCTGCATGCCCATGTTCATTGCAGCATTATTCAAGTAGCCAAGACCTGGAAATACCTCAGTGCCCATCAACGGATGAATAGATAAAGTCAGTCTCATCGTATGTCCTCATACTTATGCGTGCGTGTGCACACACACACAGAAATATTATCCAGCCATTGAAAAAGAAGGAAATCTTAGCATGTATGACAACATCGATGGACCTTGAGGCCATAATGTTCAGTGAAATAAACCAGAGAAAGACAAATAATGTATGCTTTCACCTAGAGTAAAACAGTGGTTTCCAGGAGTTACGGGAGTAGAGAAATGGGAAAATGTTTCCATTTATAAGACCAGTAAGTTCCAGATATCTAATATTGAGCGTGGTGACTAATAGTTAACAGTATTATATTCTTGAAAGTTGCTAAGAGAGTAGGTCTTAAATCTTAAATGTTTCCACCTTAAAAAAAGAAGGTAGCTAAAGTGATATTTAGATTGAGAATTAATTATAGACTAGCTGTATATACATTTTTTTAAGAGAGAGAGAGAGAGAGTGCAAGTGGGGGGCAGAGGGAGAGAGAGAATGTTAAGCAGCCTCCATGCCCAACAGGGAGCCAAGCGTGGCGTTGATCTCACAACCCTGAGATCCTGACTTTAGCTGAAATCAAGAGCCAGATGCTTCCCTGACTGAGCCACACAGGTGCCCCTAGGTGTATATACTTTTTAAAATAAATGCAAACTAGTGAGTTAAACACTCAAGAGAGTCTAAAATTAGAAATACAGGATAAACCCAAAGATCTCAGACAGGGAGAAATAAAAAAGCAAAAAGTACAAAGTAGAAAGCAAAAAGCAATGCAAAATATCACCAAAAACAAAAGCTTATTATTTGAAAAAAAGATAAAACCAGTCACCCTCCAGCAAGACTGCTCAAGAAGCAAAAAAGCACAAGTTAGTAATATATAAATAAATATAGAGGGCAACTGGGTGGCTCAGTTGGTTAAGCCTCTGCCTTTGGCTCAGGTCATGATCCCAGGGTCCTGGGGTCGAGTCCCAAATTGGGCTCTCTTCTCAACAGGGAGCTGGCTTCCCTGTCTCTCTGCCTACTTGTGATCTCTCTCCCTCTCTCTGTCAAATAAATAAGTAAAATATTTTAAATAAAAATAAATAAATAAATATATAAATAAAAAGGAGAAATCACTGCAGATCTAATCAGTATTTTTGAAAATGAAGACTACTTAAAGAATACTGGCAGTGAGTTTGAACACTTAAAAGGAATAGACAATTGCCTAGAAAAATACCAATAACCAAAACTGACTGAAAAGGAAGGAGAAAACCTGAAGAGACGCATAGCTTTAGGCAAATTCAATCAGTTAGAGGTCTTTTCAGTCATGAAAATCATGCCCGCCTCGCTGGTAGTTATGCCATTTCACAGAACTAATTGACACAAAAGTGAATGTCTGACAATACCAAGAATGGGCAAAGACCTGAAGGAAGGGTAGCATTCAGACCCTGGTTATGAATGCCAATAAAGATAAGTGCTTTGGAATAAAGATGAAGCTGTTCATTCCCTGCCAACCTGCAAATCTAGGCATAGACCTTAGAGAAGTCCGTGCTCATATGCACAGAAAGGTAGCCCTACATTTATTGAATCAACAGACCGTCAGCACGCCAAGCATTGCAGGGCCCTATGCACCAGATCATTGGAGCATTGTTGGGAAATAACCTATTTGTCATTAATGGCAAACTGGAAATACTGTATTCTCTTCATAAATGGAAAAAATCCATACAACGATGAAAGTATGAAATAGTTTGCAACACGGTTATACCTCTAGAACCTCGGCTAAGTTTTAAGTTATGGGAAGAAACCCAGAGTAGGTTACCATTTATGTAAATTTGGGAAACAGAACAATGGAGACCAGCAGCATCACTTGGGAGCTTGTTAGAGATGCAGAATCTCGGGCCCCACTCCAAACCCACTGAATCAGATCCTCTGGCAGTGAGCCCAGCAATCTGTGTTTTTGACAGTATCTCCATTTGATTTGTAGGCACCCAAAAGTTTGAGAAGTGCTTGTATATATTACAAATGGATATACATCCATATGGAATAAAAATATTAAAACATGGATGGGAAGGTCCACACCAAACTCAAAATAGTGATTATGTCTAGAGAGAAAGGAAGGAGGGAAATGGAATCCGAAAAAATACGAAAGGGACTTTAACTGTATCTGTAACACTTGGTTTCCTTTAAAAAGATGAGCCAAGGAGGGCAAAACATTAATACTAACTAACCTGAGTGATGGGTACAAAGATGTTTGTATTTCTCTCTGTACATTGTCTTTAAAAATTCCGCAAAAATTAGGAAAAGTGATAATCCCATGCAGAGAATTAAATGGAATATAATGCTTTCTCGTGTAATATTGTGTTAATTCTCTTCAATGTCATGCCAACTGTTATTTGTACCTATTACTTTTAGGCGAGTCAGGGAGTTAAATAGCAGCAACACCAAAAAGTTTCTGGAAGAAAGAAAGAGAGTAAGTATTTTGTAATTTTCTTGGCACTGTAAACAATAACTCATGCTTAGATATCAAACCTCTTCTGGGTAATTTGCTTAATTTGATTTTTCTGTACATTAAACATTCCAGCTTCTCTTGCCTGCTCCCTGAGAGCTAACTAATCTATCACTTAAATCTTGATGGTATTAATCTAGCACCATTTTATATGGAAAAGAAAGCCAAGCTTTAATTGTGCATAAGTATTCTATTATGTTCTGAGAAGATTTTAGCAGAGAAGATCTTACCACTAATAATTATGGTTTTAAACTCTTCAGTTTTCAGACTATTTTTCATGATTTTTTTATAAACATCCCCCTCAGTTAAATTGTAAACTTACCAGTCATACCTCATCTGTAAGTTTTCAGATTACAACCCAAAGTTTATCTGAATTTATCTTTTTTTACAGCTTGCAATGAAACAGTCCAAAGAAATGGATCAGTTGAAAAAAGTCCAGCTTGAACACCTCGAGTTCCTCGAGAAACAGAATGAGCAGGTATCTTACCTAAAAGGCATGAAAAGACAGAGCCAGCCTTCTTTGGGGGGCAGATGCCATGAGGAGTGGCGTGGAAAGGTGGCTAGTAAAAATGTGACCCCTTTTGCTGTATATTTCCCATTTCATCAAACAAGACAGAAAGCATTCTTTTTGGAAGTGGGAGAGGAATACAGCCATGGTGGGGGGCATAGCGGGGAACCCAAAGTCATCCTTTGAGTAGATGGTGATGGTTCTAAGAATGATGCCCCTGAGAAGAGAAGAGGAAGGTTACAAACTGTTTCTTCATTTTCATTTAGAGTTTTAGAATTTGCAACGTAGGAGTGAGCCAATTTAAACAGTTGCTATGCTTAAAAGCAAATGAAAGAAACTACCTCTTTTCAATGTCAATCTAAAAGCAAAGTCCTAAAACAATCTCGGGGCTTCCAAGTGGGACCCACAGAAAGGAGCTGCCAAAACTCTACAAACCACTGAATGCAAGTGGATACTAGACTCTTGGTGTTTTTCCTTAGACAAAACACTGAGAAGTCAACACCAATAGTTATCCAAAATCCCCCTCTTGAGTTAGCCATCAGCTGTTGTTAGAGAGCAACAGCAAGATCTCCATATGTTTACCTAAAAGGCGGTGCAGGTGGGCTCTTTCCCCAACGGGCAACGAAATCCATCGGCCATTTCTTTCAGCTGATGGCCATAGCTCTAGCTTATAAGGCAAAATGACCCTACAGAGCAGTTTCAATTTCAGTCTGTCTCAAATTTCAGTTGTAAGGTATAACTTGTTTAGAAGTTTTTTTATCCAGATAATCTACTTCCATCTAGAAACTGTGAGGAGGGTTTGATGAAATCGGTTCTCATACTATATTGTTCTTTCCTATTTCATCTATAAAGCACTTCTATTGAAGGTGTATTTCTCAGAGTAAATGGCTTCTGTTGAAAAACACTTCAGTTGGAATTACACTAAAATATATCTTTGAGAAAGTAAAACAAAACCATAAAATCTTCTTTTTTGTATTACAGTTGGGTAACAAATCCTACTTCCGGTTTCAGATTTGTTACTTTCCGGTAGACCAAAGTTCTATTCATCAGCATACTTCTGAGTTATGTTTCACATTTCCTTTTCAGCTATATGCTTCTATTCATGAACAGTCCACAGATCCTCAAGGGGGACAATAAACGTTTATTGTCCTGTGGGTCTAATTCATGTGACCATCTCATAAGATACATCACGTTCTGGTACAGGATACCTAGCTTATGTTTTTGCTCTTAAAGCACTTCCCAGAAAGTGTTCCCACTGCGCAAAATGGGAATGTGAATAAAGGTAAAGCCACCGTCTCCAAAACATTATATCTACTTCAGTGATTCAGGGCTGGGTGGGATAAGGATGCCTCTCAGAAGAAGGCACAATGAAGGTAAGGCACCGTTATGTTTCAGTTAACTAAATTAAGAAACTAGTTAGAAATTACTGTGTTGCTTAGCAACAAGTTTGGCTAAGGAATGTAAATGTGCTAAAAATTACTCATTACTACAATAGTGGTGAATATGAAGAGCTGGAAAATACACTTACCTACTGTTTTTCATTTCAGAGCCCAAGTACATAATAAAAAAGTCACTTTGAGCTTTTATCCTAACCCATGAATTCAAACCACCAGAGTTCTTGCATTAAAATATGTGGGATTAATGATAACTGGACTCATTGAGCGTATCGGGAGGATAGTGGCTTTTTTTTTCCCAAAAATTCATGTTAATCCCTTTCAATATGTCATAAACAACGTCTACTACCCACAGCTGACACTTCGAGTCACAGAAGCTTAGAGAAGCACAGATCGCAAGGAAGCTTGAGATTTGATGAAGAGTTAAGGACATTCAATGAAAAGAAATTCACAATATCCTATCCATGCTCCTGGCAGAGGTAGAATTTGGACTTGAATTTCTGTGCTAAGCCCTGCTTTACAAAAACATGGGCTGTTCAATAACAAATTCAGTCCCAGGTCTTTCTAGTATGGTTTTGTTTGGTTTGGAATTTAAAGGTCAGAGAGCTGTTAGTTATCCCATCCATGTGTTACAAACTCAGGTATAGGTGCAAAAGACAAGGTCACTCTCTCTCTTCCCTCATGCTAGGTAAGGTCTGGAATCAGGTAGGAGAGCTCCCTTCATAACCAATTAAACATTTCATTGGCAGAAAATTTTCCTATTTCCAGACAATCCTAAATTTTTCCTTGTTAAACCCAAAGACTATTCTCTGTTTCTAAGCCAAAAATAATTTGAACATTCATCCATAATATCGCTTTAAGGCTTCTTACTTGCTTCCTTGTGACCTTACTCCCAGAAGCTCACCCCATCCCCCCAAGGAGCTACTTAATTAGCTAGACCAGCGTTGGGAGACTAGCAGAAGCAACTCAAGTTTTAATATAATTTATAATTTAATATAATTGGCCCCAATTCTGGATCCTAACCTCATGTGCTCTTTTTTAAGCCACCTAATGGCCTTGCCTACTTGGTCATCCAATGCTTCAAACTCCAAAGGTTGGGGAGCAGTTTTCTACTAAATTTTCCCAGAGAATTTCCAGCCACGAGTATGTCATCCATCCTGCCATGTTCCATTTCAAACATTAACCCTCCATTACTATCATACCTAAGCTTTAAAAGTTGATTTTTGTCATCAATCCTATCATTTAATAAAGAGAAGTGAAGGTTCTTGCTAACGGGACAGTTTCCCACTCACTCCTGCAGGAGAGCACAGTCTGGGGTCCCAGGCATTGGTTGTTTGCTTTGGTTTTTTTGTTTGTTTATTTGTTGTTTTTTAATTTTCTGTTGAGACCAACCTGGGAGGGGAGTTCATCACTGATGGGCGTATACATGTTTTATTCTTAGCTCTTTGCTTTTCTGTATATGGTTTTGCATTCATTTTTCAAGTATTCATTTATTCAGTATTCATTTATTTTCTTTGTTTTATATGTATGACTCAATTTTGACATTACTATTTTTGTACAAACAGCTATTGAAATCCTGCCATGCAGTGTCCCAAACACAAGGTAGGACCGAAACTCTGATAAGCAAGACATTGCTTTCCTTCTCAGCGCTGTTAGTATGCTCGGTGCAGTCTCCATTTATGATTCACCTCTGGTCATAACTAATTAGTATCTCAAGGGTTTGGATTTAAAAGCTTGATTATTTCATGCTTGGATTTCTGAGGTAATATTCAAATGGAAATGCCCAAAATCTTGAGAATTATTTCTGAAGGAGTCTTAGTCAACGGTTCCTACAGCAGACCTGGAAAACTCAAGTCATGCTAATGAAGATATTCCCAGGCATCAAGAACAGTGATATATCACTGTCATTTGGACCAACCACAGCTAAGACTGGGTCACAAAGTCAGCACTTTCACAAGCATTAATAGGACTGCAATTAATTGTTAAAGCACCCTACTAAAAGTTCATTGGTGCTTTTTAATGACAGAGTTATGGTCTGCATGCAGAAACATTCATTATATGGTGTCATTATACAGTGACTCCTGTCATGTTTTCTGCTAGATCGGTCTGCCAAGGACCCTAATCACCTCTTATAAGTAGGGTGACCATATAATTTATTGTCTGAACCAGGATAGTTTTGCAAGTGAAAGGGGATGATGTTCATACTTGCCAGGACTATGGGCATAACTTGGAACTGTCCCCAACAAATGGGAATGAATGGTCACCCTGCTCATTTGAGACCCTCACTCTGAGACTAGCCCTGTAACGGCTTATGTTCAATATCGTCTTTAAATGCTAAACAGGGAGAAGAATAGGGCATTTTTTATTACTACTTATGGAACATAAAAGTATTTAATTTCCAATGCTGATACGTTTTCACTGTCATCTCTTATGAATACTGTTTGTGTCATAGTTTCATGTTTGTATATTTTTCTCCATTTCTCATTTCTCTCAGTATTAGTATACTTCAGGCAGTGAAAACTCTCTAGGTAGAGGGAACCATCCATCCCATATTTGAGCAGAAAGATTAAATTCTTTGGTATTACTATATCTATCTTTGCCAAAAGGAAATTTAAAGCCACAATGTAGAAATAAGAGAATTCCTGTATGTCTGTGGGTCAAACTAGTTTTGGGGACATTTAGATACTCGTAGGATGACCTACGGATTTGACTTCCTCTCTCCCCGTCCCCCACTGACCTTCCATTGAGTTGGGAGTACCTAAGCAGAGATGAGGAGTAACATCAGACCACTTCAGAGTCCTCCTCTGAGTAATAGCTATATATGTCCATGTTTCCATTCCTAAATGGCCTTTATTTCAAAGTGGTAGGTCACAAAAAGATGAAAGGGACGCTTTATTTTTCCTTCAAAAGATGCATGCATTGGGTTGGACCCAAACATCTAGAAACCAGTTGGAAAGTAAATGTTGAAATAAGAGAGTTCATTTGTCACTGGAATCTTCCCCACCATGCCCCACCACCCCGACCCTCTGATTCCTTTCTACCTCCAAAACCACCTGGTTGTCTAGTGACAGTCTTAAGCCATGGTGAACTCAGTCTCATGAAGCCTATAAAAAATTACCCCAAAGAAGTGAGAGCTGGTAGGGAGAATTTCTGGACAATAGGCTTCTAGGAACTCTATATATTCATGTAATGTTTTATTTGCAAGGTACTCGAGCCAAACCAACGTGATACGATCCCACCTAAATTTCTCCATCAGTCAGATTCTTAGGGAATAAATTAAATTTCAGGCTATTGGAGGAAAACTGTGTGCATCAGCAACACTCCTAAAATTTCATATTACACACAGTCAAGGCAACATGTCCATCTCTAGAAAGCAAACAGTTTGACATGACCTAGTCTTAAGTATTGACTGGCTTAGCCTCTTTTCAGATGGTTTTCCTGGCATGCTGTAGAACTAGTTCTTCACAGCTTTTAATGTGCATAAAAAATGTCTTTGGGATCTTGTGAAAAAATGCACATTCTGATCCCATAGGTCTGGGGTAGAATCCAAGATTGTGCATTTCTCACAAGGTCCCAGGCAGTGCTGATGCTGATGATCCCTGGACCTCACTTTGAGTAGCAGGGATAGAGTGATAGCATCAGATTTGCAGGAGAACAGAGTCTGGGGTGGCTGCATGTGAAGTATCCCAAGGCCTCGTTTCTGATGTTACAGGCGAAGGAGATGCAGCAGATGGTGAAGTTGGAAGCCGAGATGGACCGCAGGCCAGCAACAATAGTGTGAAACTCCAAAATTCAAACTGAAGCAACACCACACAGCATCAAAAGATTACCCCCAACCTTCCCAACACAGATTTCACGCAAGACGGCTGTTGTCTTTTAGGCGCAGACAAGAGGTGACCGGAAACCATAGAGACTGACATATTTCTATGTAATGTTTTGAGTATTGGGTTTCTTTGGCCAACCAAAAGTAGCTCCGAATCCACCAAAATTACTACCCCAGTAAGGCAGAGTTATACCCTTGCTATTACAACTTAAACATGTTTGCTATAAAATACCATCACAAGTGAATGAGCTTGGTGTTAACAACTCTGCTCTGTGATGCATTTAGGACATGTTTGAGCTGCAGCAAAAATAGTGCATTAGTAATTCAATAGCAAGTGCATGCACTAGGGGGAAAAAAAACAAAACTCTGTCTACAAATTCATCAGCAGAAGCAGCAATCTGCTAGACAAATAATTTTGCAGAATTTTTCTACATCTAAGTTACCTCATCAGTAAGTGCCATGTCTCTGCCATGCCATAAGAAGCTAATTTCCTGTAAAAGTTGTGGAAATTATTAGAGAGAAAAAAATAGAACAGTGTACCTGTGCCAAAACTCATCAGGGCTCAAGGGAGAACTCTGTTAGGTGCACATAAGACGGTTTACAGCTGATATTTGCTTTATAGGAATTGCTTCGGCCGATTCCAGACATTATAACACACTATTCCACCATAAAGATTGTGAAGTGGTTATTGGCAAACGTTTGTAAATGTGACCATGTATAAAGTATTTATACTCCTAATTCATACTGTTATAGAGCAAAATCATTTAAGTATTGCCACATGACAAGATTAGTCAACAGGAATACTAGAACTATGTTTGCATGATACACAGGCACCCATTAGGACTAATCCGTACACATACAGTTAACCTAATGCCAAATAAACACTGGCTAAATAAATGTATGGCACAGAATATAATTTGACTATCAAGACTTTTAGCATAATGAAAAAGTCTATATATATGTGTATATGAATTATGTGGGCATTCTTGATACTTCAAGTTCTAGTTTCAAAAAAATACATAACTAATTTAATTTTACACAAAATATTTATGCAGATTTTCAGAATTTCATATCAGGAAATAACCTTTTTATGTCTGTTCAATATTAAAACAATTTGCTACAGTGTTTATCTGCATGGTCTTTAAGCCCGCCGTAGTTGCGTTGCAGACAGTGCATGAAAAAGTATTCCACGGGGAACTGAGCCATGCTGCCAAAGCTGGGAGGAGCGCATGGAAACAGTAGTCTAGAACTAATCAGAGGATTGACTTTAGGACACAAAGCACCAACTGAATTGTATATGCTTGTAAAAATGGATTCTGTGTTCCTCTGAACAAAGCAAAGAAAATTATGTTACCGTCAAGACTGAAATTAAACTTTCAACTTCTCTAATAAAAAATTAAAACACATTTAGTGCCTGTCAGCATGTATGCTTTCCAGTAGACTTTTTGCCTTCTTCACAAATGACCTCTTCATTATTTCCAGAGGAGGATTCTTCATGCCCCAACACATTCCTCCCTGCAACTGATGCAAAACAGGCTCATTTTTGTTGACTCCTAAATGTATGTTTTCTTTTTTTTCCCCCATATTTATCATTTGAACTGGTTTCTGTGAAATTGCTCTGGTTCCCTGTATGCATTATCTATAGGACGATGAGGTTAGACTACATCTTTCAGCACCAACATCCCATGGGAAACTATGGTTGTTAAAATAGCACCACACTGGGGCCCCTATGTCTCAGTCAGTTAAGTGTCTTACTCTTGGTTTTTGCTCGGGTTATGATCTCAGGGTCAGGGGATCGAGCCCCACACCTTGGGCTCCATGCTCAGTGTTGAGTCTACTTGAGATTCTCTCTTCCTCTGTCCTTCCCCTGACTCTCACTCACTCACTCTCTCTCTCTAAAATCTTTAAAAAAAATTTTTTTTTCTTAAACAGTACCACATTGGGATGATCCATTCTCAAGAATTCCAAATGGCTCCTCATCAAATCAAAGGACTTCTACAAGAGCTCTGTGGCACTTCAGAATTCAGCAAATGCCTCCTCTTTCCTTTGCTTCCAAGAGGCACTCCCAATTTTCCCATTTTTTTTAATCTTCTCGGCCTTTTCATCCTTTCACACCACCGTAAATATTTCTATTTTATAGTACTATACCCAGAGCCATTTTTTTTTCTTTAACTCAGACTACTTTCAGTATTTGAGATTTCCTATCACCCCCCCCCCAAAAAGATTCCACTGTAGTGGAGTTAAAATGTGCACACAGCTCAGATGTTCAACAAAACAATGTTTTACTTTCAATTATAAGTTCAGATTGCACTCAAATTCTGCATTCTTGCTAATGAAGGAAACAAAATCTTGCCAATTTAAGTAATTCAGTGTTTTCCAGCTTAAAAATCATGTTATTTCAGAGGCATTTAAAAGACTTCAAAGACACCCCCCCCCATTAGAGTCCCAGCCCCATTCAGGTCTCCTTACATCTTTCCCCAGATAGTAATGAGGAGGGGCATCTGGTCTCTCCACTGTTGGACAGTCCTAACTATCCTGGGCTGCAGCCCTGCAAAATGGGTCCTTCCATCCCAATGGCTCAAGGTCTCTGCTCAGTCAAGTATTCACCCTGGACTCAGTTTATTTTAGCATTCTTCTGGGAGATGCAGGAACTTCTGGATCTTTGTGGCCATGGGAGGAATAGAAGTGCTAACTCCAGTCCATTCATTTAAATATCACCTTTGCCATTTGTCAGCTACTAGTGCCATGTTCCAACATCATGAGGCTTCCTCCAGGAGGCTTACAGTTTGTGAGAGCAATGGCTGAAGAAGCAAAAAGCAAGACTGCTTTATATCGGATCCCAAGCCTATCTGGATTTCTACTATATCTTGCTTCTCCCACCCAGCAGGATTTTCGGTTCAACTTGGGAGTCAGGACACTTGAGTCTCAATTCTTTCTCTTTCTCCTCAGCCCAGAAAGGTTAGGAAACTGCTTACTCCTGAATGACTGGAATGCCCATACAAGACTGTATTCCTCCTTCCTAAGCAGATTGTTCTTCTCTTTTGGGAAGATAAAAAGCTTCCGGGGCAGGGGGGAAGGTTGCCAAAATAAGGAAACCTACTGGAAAGTATTATAGTTCATTAGATCTAAGACAGCATAGATTATAACATCACCATCATTTTATATACCAAAGGAATGAAAACATGGTGCCAATTAAATGAGGACACGCCACCCCATGATTGAAAGACACCTCAATTCCAGAGATGTTAAAATTTGAAGATATGTGTATCTTGGAATCCATTAAATAGTATTTCAGGTGTATTGTACAAGCTAATCAAATCCCAAGATTTGAGGGTCGATGGGAGGTGGGGGAGGAAGGCAAGTACTGAAGACAGGATGCAAGAGGAACATCATATCAGAAAACCTAAAGCAAAGAACACTTCTGCAATTGGGACTGTTATTTAGTGATGACCTTCCTTCCAAAGCAATTCAAAAAAAGAAAAAGAAAATTGGATTTCCAGAGGAGACAGTAGAGTGGAAAGATCCTAAGCTTACCTCTTCCCATGGATACAACTAGATAACACCCACATGAGTGTAAGTAATCCAGAAAATGACCCATAGATTGGCAGAAGAGACTATTCACAGCTAAATGAAGAGAAGAGGCCCCATCAAAGAAGTAGGAAGAGCAAAGGTGCAGTCAGCAGCTTAATAGACCAGTCGGACAGTCCATGGGAAGGAGGGATACCACAGGTGTAGCGAGGCAGACCTTATTACCCAGGCATGGGAGCCCTCAGAGAAGACAAATCCCCATAACACTTAACTCTTAAAACGAGAGGGGTCTAATGTCATGAGTTCTTATAATCAGTGGGGCTTAACACCAGAGCTTTAAAAATCAGAGGGCTCTGCTTTGGGAGAGCCTGGAAGGTGAGAGGAAATTTAATTCCTACCACTAAAGAGACAGCACAGCAAATAGCCTGGCTGAGATACAGCATAGAAACAGCAATTTGAAGAACCCCTAGGATGTAAGTGAAGGAGATTTGCTTACTAATCTCACAGCATGTGCTGAAGGAGCAGGAATCTATAGGAGACTTACCTAGGATAAAAGGAGCTGGCAGGTACCACTTCCCTCCCCTGCTCCCCCCACAAGGCCACCTGCAGGAATCAACACAGTACCAACAATCCATCTCGCTTGCTAACAGTGAGACTCACCCCCATCTTCTACAGACATGTCCCAGATCTCCGCCCACAGGAGACCCCCAACAAAACATGCCAGCACCATGTGCCCCACCCCACATTCTCTTGCAGATTACCCCCTCCATACACCCTTGGCCAGAGCCCATCCAAAGTGGTATCACAAGCATAGTGGTATGCAAGCATACCCGACAGGGGTCTAGCACCACTCCAAAGTGACTCTTGTGTCAGGGAGAGGGGAAGATAATCACACATACCAGGAAGGGACTAGGGGCAGGCCTCTGGTCTGACTGGAAGCACCACCTGCCAACAAAAGCTTCTCAGGGGACAACACAAGGAAAGTGCCCAGCAGTTTAGATCTACCATCTAGCAAATGCCTGGTCTGACTCAATCTGAGTCCAAGGCAGCTCCAGATGGGCCCACTACAAACACAGAATAAACAGGCAATGCGAGCCCCTGCAGATGACAGGTGAAGGCAAAGTTAGCACAGCCATCACAGTAGGGTACAATCAATACCCATAGGAGACACACAGAAGTGCTAGGTACTGGTAGACAGGACATTGCACTGCAGACCAATGGGACCTCTTCTTCATCAGGCCACTACTTTCAAAAGCAAGAGACATAGGTGACTTTCCTAACACATAGAAAGAGACAGAGAGCTGGACAAATTGAGGACACAGAGTAAAGTTATACCAAAAGAACTAAACAAAACAGAGATAAGTAATATGGTTGGTAGAGAATTTAAAGTAGTGGTCATAAAGCTAATCACTGGACTTGAAAAAACAGTGGAAGACCTCAGTGAGACTCTCAACAAAGAGAAAGAAAACAGAAATGAAGAATCAATCAGAAATGAAGAACTTAATAACTGAAATTAAAAATTCACTAGGGAGAATGGATAGTAGATTAGAAGATAGAGAACGGATTATTGACTTGAAGACAGAGTAATCAAATGTAATTAAGTTATACAGGAGAAAGAAAAAAAATAAATGAAAATAGATTAAGAGAAGTCAGTGATAGCATCAAGTGTAGTAACATTTGTATTGTAAGAATTCCACAAGGAGAGAGGAAATGGGGCAGAAAATTTATTTGACAATATAACGCCCAAAAACTTCCTTAATCTTGGGAAGGAAACAGAAATCCAGATCCAGGAGGCACAGAAAGTCCCCAACAAAATCAACCCATGCAGGTCCACACCAAGACACAGTGTAATTAAAATGGCTAAAATTAGGGATAAAGAGAATTTTAAAAGCAACAAGAGAAAAGAAAACGTTACATGCAAGAAAAGGAGGAGAAGGAGGAGGAGGTAAAGGATGGGGAAGAGAAGGAGGAGAGGAAGCTTCCAAGTTCCTTCTATTAGGCCCGCATTACCCTGATACCAAAACCAGATAAAGACACCACCAAAAAGACAGAGAGAGAGGGAGGGAGAAATAAATACAGGGCAACATCGCTGATAAACATAATTGCAAAAATTCTCAACAAAATATTAGCAAACCAAATCCAATAATACATTAAAATCATTCATCACCATCAAGTGAAATTTATTCCTGTGATGCAAGGGTCATTCAATATTCACAAGTCAATCGACATGATACATCAAAGCAATAAGAGAAAGGGTAAAGAGCATATTATCATTTCAAAAGATGTACCAAAAGCATTTGACGAAGTACATCATCCATTCATGATAAAAACCATCAACAAAGTAGGTTTAGAGGGAACATATCTCAACACAGTAAAAGCCATATATGAAAAAAAAACCACAGCTAGCATAATACTCAATGGTGAAAACCTGGGAAGTTCCCCACTAAGATCAGGAATAAGACAAGGATATCCATTCTCACCATTTTTATTCAACAAAGTACTGCAAGTCCTAGCCACAACAGTCAGATAAGGAAGAAAAATAGAAATCATCCAAATTGGCAAGGAATAAGTAAAACTGTCACTATTTGCAGATGACATGATACCATAGGCAGAAAACCCCCAAAGACCACCAAAAAAACTACTAGAAAAGATAAATAAATTTAGTAAGGTTGTAGAATACAAAATCAATGTGCAGAAATCTGTTGCACTTCCACACACCAATAATGAAGCTGCAGAAAGAGAAATTAAGAAAACAATCCCATTTAAAATTGCATCAAAATAATAAAATACCTAGGAATAAACTCAAGGAGATGAAAAACCTTTTCTCTGAAAATCATAAAATACTGATGAAAGAAATTGCACACAACACAAACAAATGGGAAGATATTCCATGCTTATGGACTGGAAGAACAAATATTGTTAAAATGTCCATACTACCCAAAACAATCTATAGAGTTAATGTAGTCCCTATCAAAATACTAACACCTACTAACAGCACCCTGCACAGAACTAGAACAAATCATTTTAACATTTGTATAGAACCACAAAAGACCCTGAATAGCTAAAACAATCAGGAAAAAGAAAAAAACTGGAGGTGTCACAATTCCAGATTTCAAGTAACACTACGAAGTTATAGTGATCAAAACAGCATGCGACTGGCACAAAAAGAGTCACATAGACCAAAAGAAGAGCTGAAAGAAACTCCGGAATAAACCCATGACTGTACAATCTTTGACAAGAGGCAAGAACATACAGTGGAGAAAAGGTCTCTTCAACATATTACGTTGGGAAAAATGGTCACGTAAATGGGAATGAAACTGGACCACTTTCTTACACCATACACAAAATGAACTCAAAATGAATTAAAGACCTAAATGTGAGACCTGAAACTAAAATCCTAAAAGAGAGGGACGCCTGGGTGGCTCAGTTGGTTGGACAACTGCCTTCGGCTCAGGTCATGATCCCGGAGTTCTGGGATCGAGTCCCGCATCGGGCTCCCAGCTCCACGGGGAGCCTGCTTCTCCCTCTGACCTTCTCCTCACTCGTGCTCTCTCTCACTGTCTCTCTCTCAAATAAATAAATAAAATCTTTAAAAAAAATAAAAATAAAATCCTAAAAGAGAGCACAGGCAGTAATTTCTCTGGCATTGGCCATAGTAACATTTTTCTAGGTAAGACTTTTCTAGATATGTCTCCTGCGGCAAGGGAAACAAGCCAAAATTAAGCTACCAGGAGTACATCAAAATAAAAAGCTCCTGCACAGCAAAGGAATCAATCAACAAAACTAAAGTGGGAGAAGATATTTGCAAATGACATATTCAATAAAGGGCTGGTAGCCAAAATATATGAAGAACTTATATAATTCAACACACACACACAAAACAAATGATCCAATTAAAATGTGGGCAGAAGACATAAACAGACATTTCTCCAAGGACATATAGATGGTCAAACAACAAATGAAAAGATGCTCAATTGCCCTCAACAATAGGGAATTACAAATCAAAACCACAATGAGATAGCACTTCACAGCTGTCAGAATGGCTAAAACCAAAAACACAAGAAACAGGAAGTGTTGGCAAGGATGTGGAGGAAAAAGGAACCCTTGTGCACTGTTGGTAGGAATGCAAACTGGTGCACTCACTGTGAAAAACAGTATGGAGGTTCCCCAAAAATTAAAAACAGAATTACCATATGATCCAGTAATTCCTTTCCTGGGTATTTACACAAAGAATATGAGAATGTGAATTCAAAAAGATATATGCACTCCTATGTTTATTGCAGCATTATTTACAATAGCCAAATTAAGAAAGTAGTCCAAGTGTCCTCAATAGATGAATGGATAAAGAAGATGTGAGACATATATAGATGAGATATGAGATCTCTCTCTATATATAAAGATTATATGTATTATATATATTAATATATAATATTTATAATTATATATTATACATTATATATATAATGGAACATTACTCAGTCATAAAAAAGAATGAAATCTTGTCATTTTAAAACAACATGGATGGATCTAAAGGGTTTAATGCTAAATAAGATGTCAGTCAGAGAAAGACAAATGCCATACAATTTCACTCATATATGGAATTTAAGAAACAAAACAAAGAAAAAATGAGACAAATCAAAAAACAGACTCTTAACTGTAGAAAACAAACTGATGGTTACCAGAGGGGAGGTGGGTGAGGGGATTGGTGAAATAAGTGAAGGGGATTAAGAGTACATTTATCGTGATGAGTGCTGAGTAGCATAAAGTATTTGTGGTTCACTGTATTGTACACCTCGAACTAATATAACAGTATGAAACTGTATATTAACTATACTGGAAGTAAATAAAACATATATTGTTATGTGTGTGTATGTATATATATGGTGGATACACACACACACACACGGTGTGTATGTTTATGGTCTATATGGTGTATGTATATGGTGTCTATGTGTATGGTCTATACACAGTATATGTAGTATATATGAACTATATAATATGTGTATGTACGATATGGTGTATGTATGTACTATATAATATGTATGGTACAAATATGTAGTATTTATATTACTATTGTATGGTATGTAACATATAGATATAATTAATACTTTATGAAACAAAGTAAATTTAAAGAGACAAGTCATTTCTATTGGAGTATATTTGACACTGAGAAAATATCTCCATTTAATTTTGTTAGCCTAAAATTAGAACTAAGAAAAAACTAGCCCAATAAGAATTCTCTGACATAGATATGGTTAAGGATTCCTGCAATTACTCTATAGGTGAAGTGAAATATATTTGTTTTTGATTACACAAATGAAAATTACATACACAAATATGTAATATTTTATGGTTTTTGAGATATTTATATAAATGGATTTATACTATAGCTATTGTTTTACAATTTACTTTTGGACTTTACACTATATCTTGGAAATATTTCTATATAAATAGAGACATACTCTCATTCTCTTAATTATAAAGTTCATAATGTAAAATTTAATAATATAAAAATACAGTATAGTTTCAGAAATGAAAATACATGTTAAAGCAACCCATCATTGCTTCAATTTTACAGTATTGCCAGCACAACCCCCGACAAAAGGGAAAGAAATCTTTCACCATTTATTCAGAGGATCTTGTCTGTATGTATTTTCCCTTAGTTGTCTTATGTGATCATCATATGCCTTCAATTTCTACTTTTCTGAATATAATCTCAAACCCCTAACTTTAACCTTGACCTTTCTTCTGCTAAACACTGTTTCTTCCCCTTATATTTTCAGAGTTAAAAAAAAATTGGCCCACATGCTCATTGTGTATAATTAATAAAAATCAATGACCCTTCCTGCCCTATTTTAATAACCCATAACATATTAACCTATGGGTCCATCTTGTTCTCCTCCATCTCAAATGAGATCTATTTGATCTATCTATAAAATCCAATCTGTTGATAAAATCTATGGATTCTACCCTGTCTTGGAAGCTTACCTCTCCTCCTTTAAAATTTCTCTTATTCCTTAATTTTAGTAACTTCCTTTTGAATTTCTTTGGCCTTCAAGTCTACATATAGACTAATCTCTCCCAGTGACAACTCTGCTCAAAAATATTGAATTCTTATCCACTGCCTAAATGTTAAAATTACTGATGTCAACAGTTTCTGGCCCCAACCTACTTATCACTGCATTTATCACTGTTCTCTGTTCATACATACATAACACACATCTTTTCTAGCCACATAACATAATGATGTTCTATCAATCCTTAAGATACCATTTCCAAAAACTCTCATTCCCCCAAGAAAGAAATAATATCCTGATTTTTTCCATTTAGATTTTAAAAGCTTCTGTATTTCTCCCTTCTGAATTTATCCATTTATGCTTTAAAAGCTACTTAACTGTATAGCATTCCCACTAGTCCAGACTAATCGCTTTTCAGGCTTTGTTTATTCCCATTGTGAAAAACAGGTAGTCAGTAACTATAAAATGACTATTTAAATTATGTTCTGTGAGGCAGAATGAAGGATTTGTAACTGCCTCTGTGTGGTCTCTTAGATAGCAAGTGTCTTTGAAAACCAGAATGAAGGGCTAATCTAAGCTTTCTTGTGACTAGTCTTCTCAATTTCAAGAAAATAATTTTCCTCAAGTCTTACTGTTAGCACTCTTTCAAAACAATATGACTATGGCCAACTGATACTCAAAAGACACAACAACATTAAGTGTGATTATGGAGAGTGAAGAAGGAACAGCTCATGTTACCCTCTTTTTCCCCATCATTTCTGTATATCTGAGACAAGACCATGCTTTTCTACAACTTGTTCTTGATGCCTGGCATTTAACAGAATCCCAAACACAAACTTTAATAATTGCATCTTTAATGTCATAATAAATCCAGGGTAGTTCCTCTGGGATGAATTTTTATGAGCCATTTCTTTAATAATATTTCATGAAAAACATTCTGCTCCTTAGATTAGAATAATGAAAAAATATTAGGGGAGGGAGCAGGGAGATGGTTAAAAATAGCAATTTTTTTCCACACCAAAAGGAAAAAAAAAAAGGTTGCTGTGCTCACCTCCGTAAGTGATACGGTTCCTTTCACTTTATTGGAAATATGGGGTGAGGAACAGTCCTAAAGTTATTTCGTCCTGGAAATATTTGAGACCCTTTCAAGTCTCCACCAAGATAAAATTTAGAAAAATTTTCCTAAGGAAGCCAATTTAATATTGTGTACCTAATTACTCACACCGTGACCAAAGCTTTAGGTGAATCATAATGTATTCAAACCAAAACAGGGGTGTCTGGGTGACTCAGACAGTTAAGCATCTGTCTTTGGCTCAGGTCATGGTCCCAGGTTCCTGAGTTCAAGCCCTGCATCGGGCTCCCTGCTTGGCGGAGAGCCTGCTTCTCCCTCTTCCTCTGCCTGCTGCTCTGCCTATTTGTGTTCTCTATCTCTGTGTCAAATAAATAAATAAAACCTTTAAAAAAACAGAGGTTAAAATATCCATGGTTGCTTTTGAATTTTGGTATCTTAAAATTGGGGTGAAGAATGTTATACTAGTCCATCAAAATAATTACTATTTATCCCTTTTAAGCAATGTATGTATTTAATCTTCTCAGAATTCACACATTTTATCTTTTGATTTTCCCTAGAAAAAACTTAGTATATGTGTTTAATGTACTATGCATTGTACAGTATATTCAGCATATTAAACTCTACAGGCTGAAACACTATATTATAAATCCATCTGCAAACCTTGACTCACCCAGATAGTTATATTGGCCACAACTTTGGCATTGAACTAACTTTATTCATTGATAAAATATTTATTAGAATTTGGGGGGAAATGGTGGAGTAGGAGAATCCTAGGCTCACTTCATCCCACAGATACAACTAGAAAACAGCCACATCAGTATAAGTAGCCCAGAAAATGACCAAAAGACTGGCTGGACAGACTATTCACAACTAAATGAATAGAAGAAGCCACATTAAAGGGTAGCAAGAGAAGAGACACATTGAGGAACTAACTGGACCCAGGGGACTGTCTGTGAGAGGGGAAGATGCTGCAGACACAAAGAAGAGAGAGGAGCGAACCCTCATTCCAGGCACCTCAGGCACAGGGGACCCACACTAGGAAGATGAATCCTCATAATATTTGACTTTGAAAACAAGAGGGAACTTCAAAAGTTCTTAAAGTCTGTGGGGTTTAACACCAGCAATGTTAAAAAAAAAAAAAATCAATGGGCTGGGGTCTAGGAGAGCCAGAGGAAGAGAGGAAACTGAGTCCCTGCCCTTAAAGAGAGAGAAAAACCACCTCACTAAGACACAGGATAGAAGCAGCAATTTGAAAAATGCCTAGGGTGTTTGGGGAGATAATTAATTTACTAATCTCAGAGCATGTGCTGGAGGGGCAAGGATCTTTGAAAGACTTCTCAAAGAACAAAAGAGCTGGTGCATGCCATTTCCCTCCCCTGCCTCCAGCCTAGGTACAGATACCTGGGGAATGAGAGCAGCAGGAACACACTCACCTAGCTTGCTAACAATTCCCATGTGTTCTTCTGGGGACCCATACCCACCATCCTGGCCTTTGCAATTTTCCCAGGGTTGCAGGTCCCTCCTGTAGCCAAACAGTGTGGACCTTGCTAATGGTGCACACCCTGCTCCTTCCAACACACCTGTGGCAGGTGTGCAACCAAAGTTGTGATACAAGCATGGCAATGTACAAGCAACACCAACAGGGGCAAGCATCACCATAAAGAAATTCCTGCCCCAGGGAGAGAAGGAAACTACACACACCAGTTTGACTATAGCCCCAGCAGTGGCTGGGTGCAGAAATCTGCTCTCCCTTCAGGCCCCACCCACCAACAAAAGCTTCTCTGGGGAGAACACAAGGAAAATTCCCTGCATTTTGGTGCTTCCTCAGCTCTGGCAAACATCTGGTCTGACTCAACTCAAGCTACTAACACAGGGAACAAACCCTGCCCACAACAGTCAAAATGAGCCATTAGAAATGACTGGACTGAAGGGAAACCCAGCTCAGCCATAAAACTAAGGTGCATGCAACACACAGAAGAGAACCAAGTTCTCATGAACAGGGGACATTGCACTGCAGGATCTCTTCCTCATAGGACCACAGTTTGTAAGAGCAAGAGCAACACAGAGAAACAGATGCAAAGAGTTAGATAAAATGAGGAGACACAGGAATATGTCCAAAATGAAAAACAAAACAAAAAAACAGGACAGAGTCACACCAAGAGAGCTAAACACAACAGAGATAAGAAATATGCTTGGTAGAGAATTTGAAGTAATGGTCTAAAGATACTCACTGGACTTGGAAAAACAGTGGAGGACCTTGGGGACCCTACCAAAAAAGAGAAAGAAAACATAAAAAGGAACAGACATAAAGAACTCAGTAACTCAAAAGAAAATACGATTGAGGGACTAAATAGTACACTAGAAAAAGCAGAAGAATGGATCAATGACTGGGAGAACAGAATAATGGAATGTGTCAAGCTGAATAAGAGAAAGGAGAACAAATAATAAAATATGAAAATAGATTAAGAGAACTCAGTGACAACATCAAGTGTAGTAAGTTTGCATTATAGGGATCCAAGCAGAAGAAGAGAGAGAAGAGATAGCAGATTTTATTGAAGAAATATTCACTGAAAAAATTCCTTAATCTGGGGAAGGAAACAAATCCTGATCCAGGAGGTACAGAAAGTCCCCAACAAAATCAACCCAAGCAGGTCCACACCAAGACACGGAGTAATTAAAATGGCCAAAAGTAGTGATAAAGACAGAATTTTAAAAGCAACAAGAGAGAAGAAAACATTACATTCAAGAGAAACACATAAGTTTATCAGCGGATTTTTCAGCACAGTTTACAGGTCAGAAGGAGTGGCATCATATATTCAAAGTTCTGAAAGAAAAAAAAAAAGTAACCAAGAATATGCTATCTAGCAAGGTTATCATTCAGAATAGAAGGAGAAATAGAGTTTCCCAGAGAACTAAAGCAAAGGAATTCATTATCAATAAGCCAGCCTTCCCAAGCTGGTTAATAGGGACTCTTTGAGTGGAAAGCAAAGACCATAAGCATAAGTAAGAAAAGAAGGAAGCACAAAGCACTAAAATTAAGTATATCTATAAAAATCAGGCAAGAGCTTTACAAAATAATAAGATATAAAGTATAACACCATATATCTATAAGGTGGCGGTGGGGTTAAGGAATAAAAATTTAGTGCTTTTTGAATGGGTTCAAATTTAAGTGACCATCAAATTAATATAGACTGCTATAGGCAGAAGATGCTATATATAAACCTAATAGTAGCCACAAATCAAGAACCAGTAATAGATACAGAAAAAATAGGGAGGAAGGAATTCAAGTATATAACTAAAGAAAGCCAGCAAACCATGATAGAAGAGGGTAAGAAAGAAACAGAGAAGAACTACAAAATAACAATAATAATAATAATAATAATAGAAAAGAAAACAAAATGGCAATAAGTACATATCTATAAATAATTACTTTGAAAGTAAATGGACTAAACACTTTAATCAAAAGACATAGGGTGAGGGAATTGACTTTTAAAAAGACCCATCTGTACGCTGCCTACAAGGGACTCAGTTCAGACCTAAAGATACATAAAGACTGAAAGTGAAAGAATGGAAAAACACTTATCATGCAAATGGAAATGAATAAAAAGTAGGGGTAAAAATACTTATATGAGACAAAATAGACTTTAAAACAAAGACTGTAACAAGAAGCAAAGGACACTATATAACTATAAAGGGAACATTCCAATGAGAAGATACAACAATTGTAAAATTTATGCACTCAACTCAGGAGAACACCAATACAGAAAGCAGCTAATAACAAACATGAAGTAATCAACAGTAATACAGTAATAGCAGGGGACTTTAACACCCCACTTACATCAATGGACAATTCATCCAAACAGAAAATCAATAAGGAAACAGTGGCTTTGAATGACACATTGACCAGGTGAATCTAACAGATATATTCCGATTATTCCATCCTAAAAGAGTAGAACACACATTCTTTTCAAGTGCACATGGAACATCCTCCAAAATAGATCATATCTTGGGCCACAAAACAAGTCTCAGCAAATTCAGTAAGATTGAAGTCATACCAGGCAACACTGTAAAACTAGAAATTAACCACAAGAAAAAATCTGGAAAGAACACAAATACATGGAAGTTAAATCACATGCTAGCAAAGAATGAATGGGTCAACCAAGAAATCAAAGTGGAAAGTGAAAAACTTTCAAAAATAAAAACACAACAGTCCAAAGTCTTTGGGATATAGTAAAATTTGTTCTAAGTGGCAAGCTTATAGCAATATAGGCCTACCTCAAGAAATAAGGAAAACCTCAAATAAACAACCTACCCTCACACCTAAAGGAGCAAGCAAAAGAAGAACAAATAAAACCCAAATCCAGTAGATGGAAGGAAATAATAAAGATAAGAGCAGAAATAAAGTCAACAGAAACTAAAGGCAAAAGAGCACAACAATGAAACCAGGGAGTTGTTCTTTGTTTTCTGTTGTTGTTGTTGTTGTTGTTGTTGTTGTTGTTGTTGTTAAAGATTTTACCTATTTGAAAGAGAAAATGAGTGATGGGGAGAGGGAGAGAGAGAGAAAGGAGCAAACTCTCTGCTGAGCAGGAGGCCTGATGTGGGGCTGAATCCCAGGACCCTGAGATCATGACCTGAGCCAAAGGCAGATGTTTAACTGACTGAGCCACCCAGTCATCCCAGAGCCAGTTCTTTGAAAAGATCAACAAAATTGAAAAACCTTTAGCCAGACTCATTAAAAAAAAATAACTCCAATTCAGAAATGAAAGAGAATAATAACCCACATCACAGAAATACAAAGGATTATATTATGAAAAATTATATGCCAGCAAACTGGACAAATTAGAAGAATTGATAAATTCCTAGACCTATACCATCCCAAATTAATCAGAAAGCAGTTGAAAATTTGAACAGACCTCTTAACAACAAGATTGAATCAGTAATTAAAAACACTCCCAACAAACGAAAGTCCAGGACCAGACAGCTTCATGTGTGAATTCTATCAAACATTTAAAGTAGTATTTATTCTTCTTGGAGTATTCCAAAAAGACAAAAGTAAAGCTTCCAAATTCATTCTATAAAGGTGATAATCTATCACCTTGATAAAGACACCGCCAAAAAAAAAAAAAAAAGGTTCTCTTTTATCAGAGATACAGCCCAGTAACTATGATGAATACAGAAGAAAAAGTCCTCAACTAAGTAGTAGCAAAACAAATCCAACAATACATTTAAAAAATCATTCACACAATCAAGTGGGATTTATTCCAGAGATGCAAGGGTGGTTCAATATTCACAAGTCAACCAAAATGATGCGTCACAGCAATAAGAGAATGAATAAAAAGCATAGGCAGGAGGAAGCAAGATAGCTGAGGAGTAGGAAACTGAAATAACATTGGGTCCCAGGAGTTCAGCTAGACAGTTATCAAACCATTCTGAACACCTACAAACTCAACAGGAGATAGAAGAGGAGAAGAGCAGTTTTCTAGGAACAGAAAATTGACCATTTTCTGGAAGGTAGGATGTGTGGAGAAGTAACTCCAAAGTGACAGGAAGATAGATCTCAGGGGAAAGGCTGACTCCTGGTGAGTGATAGAGCAGTGGAACACAAAATCAGGACCTTTAGCAGCCTTCTCCTGAGGTACGTCACTCCAGAGGCTAAGTGGGGGTGGAGCCCTCATGGGGACAGTGTGGTCTCAGGACCTGTGGGGTCACAGAAAGACTGGGAGTGTCTGAGTATGGCAGAGCTCCCAGGTATCAGAGGGGGGAAGCCAGCTGCAGAGATGAAGCGGAGGTAGGGGCTCTCAACTCAGGGTTACCTTAAACCGTGATCTGAGGCACAGTTGGGCAACTGCTCTTTGAACAGGGACCCCACAAGTGGCAGATCCAGAGAGACCCTCTAATTCCTCTTCCAGGAGGAGAGGTACAGGAGCAGTGTAGGAATCTGCTGGGTTTGGAGACTCCAAATGGGGCCATACACCAGAGATAGAAATGCCCGGTCACGGGCCGGGTGAACATGGAGCGCAGCCAGACACCAGGGAAATGGGAGGGATTGACTGCTTTTCTCTGAGGGCATACTGAGGAGTGGGTCTCTGAGCTCTTGGCTCCTCTGGGCCAGAAATCAGGAGGCAGCCATTTTCATTCCTGTCCTCCAGAGCTCTACAGGAAGCATTCAGGGAACAAAAGCTACCGAGAGTGAACTGGAGCAGATTACTTAGCCTGGCCCCTGGCAAGGGCAGTGCAATTCCGCCTCAGGCAAAGACATTTGAGAATCACTGCAGCAGGTCCCTTCCCCCAGAAGACCAGCAAGAGCATCCAGCCAAGAGCAAGTTCACTGATCAATGAGAACTGCGGAATGAGAACTCCAGGCCTAGGGGAAAGCAACACTTAGACTTCATGGCTTTTTTCTCCATGATCCTTTAGTCTTGCAAAGTTAAATTTTTTAATTTTATTTTTCCTTTTTCTATTTTTTTAAACTTTTCCTCTTTCCTCTTAACGTTTCTTAACTATTTTATCTTATCAATACCTTTTTTAAAAAATCTTTTAAAATTTTCATTGTTATATTTTATCCCTTCATTGTATTTAACCTTATTTTTGGTATACATATAGGTTGTTTTCTCTTTAAAATGTTGGGATACAATTTCTTCTAATAGATCAAAATATACCCTAAATCTAGCTCCAGCCTGATCACATTCTCTCCTCATTTTTTTTCTTTTTCCAAACAACTTATCTTATCTATTCCTTTTTTAGATTTTTAAATTTAATTTTTTAAAATTTTCATCTTTACAGTTATATTCCATCTCTTCATTGTGTTTACCCTTATTTTTGTATATATGTAAGTTTTCCTTTCTTTAAAATTTTGGGAGGTAGATTCTTCTAAGAGACCAGAATACACCAAAATCAAGCAGGTGGCTCTGTTCTATTCACCAGTCTACTACACACACACACATATACATACACACACATATATACAATATATATATATACACATGTGTATGTATATATATATCATATATGTGTGTGTGTGTGTATGTATATGTATGTGTATATACACATACACATATATATATATACACATACATATACATATTTTTCCCCCTTTCTTCCTCCAATTTCAGGTCTTTTCTGATTTAGTTAATGTATATTTTTCTGGGGTCGTTGACACCCTTTTAGTATTTTACTCTCTCATTCATATATTCTTATCTGGATAAAATGACAAGGTGGAAAAACTCACCACAAGAAAAAAAAGACCAAGAGGCAGTAGTGATGGCTAGGGACCTAATCAATATGGACATTGGTAATATGTTAGAATTAGAGTTCAGAATGATCATTATCAAGGTGCTAGCTGGGTTCAAAAAGGCATGGAATATATTAGAAAACCCCTTTCTGGAGAAATAAAAGAACTAAAATCTAACCAAGTTGAAATCAAAAAAGCTATTAATGAGGTGCAATAAAAAATGTAGGCTCTTGGTACCTGGGTGGCTCAGTAGGTTAAAGCCTCTACCTTGGGCTCAGGTCATGATCCCAGGGTCCTGGGATTGAGCTTCGCATTGGGCTCTCTGCTCAGTGGGGAGCCTGCTTCCCCCTCTCTCTCTCTGCCTGCCTCTCTGCCTACTTGCGGTCTCTGTCTGTCAAATAAATAAATAAAATCTTATTATAGGATAAATGAAGCAGAAGAGAGAATTAGTAATATAGAAGAGCAAATGACAGAGAATAAAGAAACTGAGCAAAAGAGAGACAAAAAACTACTGGACCACGAGGAGAGAATTTGAGAGATAAGTGATACCATAAGATGAAACAATATTAGAATAACTGAGATCCCAGAAGAAAAAGAAAGAGAGAGGGGGGCAGAAGGTATATTGGAGCAAATTATAATAGAGAATTTCCCTAATATGGCAAAGGGGACAAGCATCAAAATCCAAGAGGCACAGAGAACCCCCCTCAAAATCAATAGAAATAGGTCCATACCCCATCATCTAATAGTAAAACTGACAAGTCTTAGTGACAAAGAGAAAATCCTGAAAGCAGCTTGGACAAGAGGTCTGTAAAATACAATGGTCGAAATAGTAGACTGACAGCACACTTATCCACAGAGACCTGGCAAGCCAGAAAGGATGGGTATGATATATTCAGAGCACTAAATGAGAAAAAAATGTGCAGCCAAGAATACTATATCCAGCTAGGCTGTCATTAAAAATAGAAGGAGAGATAAAAAGCTTCCAAGACAAACAAAAATTAAAAGAATTTGCAAACACCAAGCTAGGCCTATAGGAAATATTGAAAGGGATCCTCTAAGCAAAGAGAGAGCCTGAAAGTAATAGACCAGAAAGGAACAGAGACAATATACGGTAACCGTCACCTTACAGACAACATAATGGTACTAAATTCATATCTTTCAATAGTTACCCTGAATGTAAATGGGCTAAATGCCCCAATCAAAAGACACAGGATATCAGAATGGATTAAAAAAACAAGACCCATTGATATGTTGTCTAGAAGAAACTCATTTTAGACCCAAAGACTCCTCCAGATTTAAAGTGAGGGGGTGGAAAACAATTTATCATGCAAATGGACATCACAAGAAAGCTGGGGTGCCTGTCCTTATATCAGATAAATTAGATTTTAAGCCAAAGACTATAGTAACAGATAAGGAAGGACACTATATCATGCTTAAAATCATGCTTCTGTCCAACAAGAAGACCTAACAATTTTAAATATTTATGCCCCTAACATGGGAGCAGCCAATTATATAAACCAATTAATAACAAAAACAAAGAAATACATCAACAATAATACAGTAATGGTAGGGGACTTAAACCCCTCACTGAAATGGACAGATCATCTAAGCAAAAGATTAACAAGGAAATAAAGGCTTTATATGACACACTGGGCCAGATGGACATCACCGATATATTCAAAACATTCCATCCCAAAGCAACAGAATACACATTCTTCTCTAGTGCACATGGAACATTCTCCAGAATAGATAACATCCTGGGTCACCAATCAGGTCTCAACCAGTACCAAAAGATTAGGATCATTCCCTGTGTATTTTTAGACCACAACACTCTGAAGCTAGAACTCAACCACAAGAGAAAAGTTGGAAAGAACTCAAATACACGGAGGCTAAAGAGCATCCTACTAAATAATAAATGGGTCAACCAGGAAATTAAAGAAGAATTGAAAAAATTCATGGGAACAAATGAAAATGAAAACACAACTGTTCAGAATCTTTGGGACACAACAAAGTCAGTCCTGAAAGTATCTAGCTATACAAGCCTTTCTAAAGAAACAAGAAAGGTCTCAAGTACACAACCTAACCCTACACCTAAAGGAGCTGGAGAAAGAACAGCAAAGAAAGCCTAAACCCTGAAGGAGGAGAGAAATAATAAAGAGCAGAAATCAATGAAATAGAAACCAAAAGAACAGTAGAACAAATCAATGAAACTAGGAGCTGGTTCTTTGAATTAATAGGACTGATAAACCCCTGGCCAGACTTACCAAAAAGAAAAGGGAAAGGACCCAAATAAATAAAATCATGAATGAAAGAGGAGAGATCACAACCAACACCAAAGAAATACAAACAATTATAAGAACATATTATGAGCAACTATACACCAGCAAATTTGACAATCTGGAAGAAATGGATGCATTCCTAGAGACATATAAACTACCAAAACTGAACCAGGAAGAAATAGAAAAGATGAACAGACCCATAACCAGTAAGGAGATTGAAGTAGTCATCAAAAATCTCCCAACAAACAAGAGCCCAGGGTCAGATGGCTTCCCAGGGGAATTCTACCAAAAATTTAAAGAAGAATTAATTCTTATTCTCCTAAAACTGTTCCAAAGAATAGAAATGGAAGGGAAACTTCCAAACTCATTTTATGAAGCCAGCATCACCTTGATCCCAAAACCGGTAAAGACCCCATCAAAAAGGAAAATTACAGACCAATATCCTAGATGAAGAGGATACAAAAATTCTCACCAAAATACTAGCCAATAGGATCCAACAGTACATTAAAAGGATTATTCACCATGACCAAGTGGGATTTATTCCTGGGCTGCAAACTTGGTTCAACATCCGCAAATCAATCAATGTGATACAACACATTAATACAAGAAAGAGCAAGAACCACATGATACTCTCAATAGATCCTGGAAAAACATTTGACAAAGTACAGCATCCTTTCTTGATCAAAACTCTTCAGAGTGTAGGGATTGAGGGTATATACCTCAATACCATCAAATCCATCTATGAAAAACCCACAGTGAATATCATTCTCAATGGGGAAAAACTGAGAGCTTTCCCCTAATCAGGAACATGGCAGGGATGTCCACTATCACCACTGCTATTCAACATAGTACTATAAGTCCTAGCTTTGGCAATCAAACAACAAAAAGAAATAATGGGCATCCAAATCAGCAAAGAAGTCAAACTCTCACTTTCTGCAGATGATAGGATACTTTATGTGGAAAACCCAAAAGACTCCACTCCAAAACTGCTAGAACTCATACAGGAATTCAGTAAAGTGTCAGGATATAAAGTCAATGCTCAGAAATCAGTTGCATTTCTATACATCAATAGCAAGAGAGAAGAAAGAGAAATTAAGGAGTCGATCTCATTTACAATTGCACCCAAAACCATAAGATACCTAGGAAGGAACCTAACCAAAGAGGCAAAGAACCTGTACCCAGAAAACTATAAAGTACTCATGAACGAAATTGAGGAAGACACAAAGAAATGGAAAAATGTGCCATGCTCATGGACTGAAAGAACAAATATTGTGAAAATGTCTATGTTACCTAAAGCAATCTACACATTTAATGCAATCCCTATCAAAATACCATCGATATTTTTCAAAGAAATGAAACAAATAATCCTAAAATTTATATGGAACCAGAAAAGACCCTGAATCACCAGAGGAATGTTGAAAAAGAAAACCAAAGTTGGTGGCATCACAATCCCAGACTTCAAGCTCTGTTACAAAGCTGTCATCATCAAGACAGTATGGTACTGGCACGAAAATAGACACATAGATCAATGGAACAGAATAGAGAGCCCAGAAATAGAACCTTAACTCTATGGTCAACTAATCTTTGACAAAGCAGGAAAGAATGTCCAATTGAAAAAAGACAGTTTCTCCAACAAATGGTGTTGGGAAAATTGGACAGCTATGTGCAGAAGAATGAAACTGGAACATTTCCTTACATCACACACAAAAACAGACTCCAAATGGATGAAATACCTCAGTGTGAGGCAGGAATCCATCAAAATCCTTGAGGAAAACACAGGCAGCAACCTCTTCGACCTCAGCTGCAACAACATCTTCCTAGAAACATTGCTAAAGGCAAGGGAAGCAAGGGCAAAAAGGAACTATTGGGACTTATCACGATCAATAGCTTTTGCACAGCAAAGGAAACAGTCAACAAAACCAGAAGACAACTGATAGAATGGAAGGAAATATTCGCAAATGACATATCAGATAAAGGGCTAGTATCCAAAATCTATAAATAACTTATCAAACTCAACACCTAAAGAACAATAATCCATTCAAGAAATGGGCAGAAGACATGAACAGACATTTCTGCAAAGAAGACATCCAAATGGCCAACAGACACATGAAAAAGTGCTCCACATCACTCGGTGTTAGTGAAATACAAATCAAAACCACAGTGAGATACCACATCACACCAGTCAGAATAGCTAAAATTAACAATCAGGAAATGACAGATGTTGGTGAGGATGTGGAGAAAGGGGAACCCTACTACACTGTTGGTAGGAATACAAGCTGGTGCAGCCAGTCTGGAAAACAGCATGGAGGTTCCTCAAAAAGTTGAAAATAGAGCTACCCAGCAATCACACTACTGGGTATTTACCCTAAAGATACAAATGTAGTGATCTGAAGGGGTATGTGCTCCCAAGTGTTCATAGCAGCAACGTCCATAATAGCCAAACTATGGAAAGAACCTAGATGTCCATCAACATATGAATGGATAAAGAAGATGTGGGGGAGATTTTACACACACACACACACACACACACACACACACCACACACACACAATGGAATACTATGCAACCATCAAAAGAAATGAAATCTTGCCATTTGCAATGACGTGGACAGAACTAGAGGATATTATGCTGAGCAAAATAAGTCAATCAGGGAAAGACAATTATCATACAACCTCTCTGATATGAGAAGTTTGAGAGGCAGGGTAGGAGGGTTGTGGAGGGTAGGGAAAGGAAAAATGAAACAAGAGGGATTAGGAGGGAGACAAACCATAAGAGACTCTTAATCTCACAAAACAAACTGAGGGTTGCTGGGGGGTGGTGGGTAGGGATAGGGTGGCTGGGTTATGGACATTGGGGAGGGTATGGGCTATGGTGAGTGCTATGAGATGTGTAAGCCTGATGATTCACAGACCTGTACCCCTGGGGCAAATAATACATTATATGTTAATAAAAATAATTTTTATAAAAAGCATATGATCATTTCAATAGATGCAGAAGAAGCGTTTGACTAAGTACAACATCCAGTCATGATAAAAGCCCTCAGTAAAGTATGGTTAGTGGGAACATACCTCAACATAATAAAGACCATCCAAGAAAAATCCACAGTGAATATCATACTCAAATGGGAAAACTAAGAGCTTTCCCCCTAAGGTTAGGAACAACACTAGGATGTCCATTCCTACCATCTTTATTCTACATAGTATTGGAAGTTCTAGCCACGGCAACCAGACAGGAAAAAGAAGTAAAAGGCATCCAAATTGGTTAAGAAGTAAAACTTTCACTATTTGCAGATGACATGATACTGCATATAAAAAAGCCTAAAGACTCCACCAAAAAATTTCTAGAACTGATAAACGAATTCAGTAAAGTTATAGGATACAAAACCAATGTGTAGAAATCTTTTGCATTTCTATACACAAGTAATGAAACAATAGAAAGAGAAATTAAGAAAACAATCCCATTTGCAAATGTACCAAAAGTCATGCTCATGGATTGGAAGAAAAAATACTATTAAAATGTCTTTACTATCCAAAGCAATTACAGATTTAATGCATCCCTATCAAAATGCCAATAGCATTTTTCATAGAACTAAAACAAAAACATCCTAAAATTTATTTGGAACCACAAAAGAACCAGAATAGTATCATAATTATGGACTTCAAGTTATATTACAAAGCTGTACTAATCAAAACAGTATGGCATTGGCACAAAAATAGACACATAGATCCATGGAACAGAGTGGAAAACTCAGATGTAAACTCATGATTATATGGTCAATTATTCTTTGACAAAACAGAAAAGAATATCTAATGGGAAAAAGATAGTCCCTTTGACAAATGATGTTGGGAAAACTGGACAACTATATGCAAACTAATTAAACTGGAGCACTTTCTTTCATCATACAAAAAAAATTCAAAATGGATTAAAGACCTAAATGTGAGACCCGAAGCCATAAAAATCCTAGAAGAGAACACAGGCAGTAATTTCTTTGACATTGACCATAGCAGTATTTTTAGAGATATGTCTCCTGAGGCAAGAAAAATAAAAGCAAAAATAACCTGTTGGGACTATATCCAAATGAAGTTTCTGCACAGTAAAGGAAATAAGCAAAAAAACTAAAAGGCAGCCCACTGAGTGGGAGAAGATACTTGCAAATGACATATCTAATAAAGGGTTATTTTTCAAAATACATAAAGAGTTTATACAACTCAACACCCAGAAAACAAATTATCCAAATAAAAATTGGCAGAAGACATGAACAGACATTTCTCTAAAGATGACATCCAGGGGTGCCTGGGTGGCTCAGTCATTAAGCATCTGCCTTTGGCTCAGGTCATGATCCCAGGGTCCTGGGATCCAATCTGGCATCAGGCTCCCTACTCAGTGGGAAGCCTGCTTCTCCCTCTCCCACTCCCCCTGCCTGTGTTCTCTTCTCGTTGTGTTTCTCTCTGTCAAATAAATAAATAAAATCTTTAAAAAATTAAATAAAGATGACATCCAGGGGCAACTGGTTGGCTCAGTTGTTTAAGTGTCTGCCTTTGGCTCAGGTCATGATCCCCACGTCCTGGGATTAAGCCCTAAATCCATCTCTCTGTTTAGCGGGGAGTCTCCCTCTCCCTCTACCTGCTACTCCCCCTGCTTGTGCTCTGTCAAAAAAATAAAATATTAAAAAAAAAATAACATCCAGCTGGCCAGCAGATACATGAAAAGATGCTTAACATCACTCATTATCAGGGAAATGCAAAATTACAATGAGCTATCACCACACACCTATCAGAATGGCTAAAATCAAAAACACAAGAAACAAGTGTTGGCAAAAATGTGGAGAAAAAGGAACCCACTTTCAGATTTGGAAATGCAAAGTGGGTCAGCCACTGTGGAAAACAGTAGGCAGGCTCCTCAGAAAGTTAAAAATAGAACTACTCCACAATCTAGTAATCACACCATTGGGTATTTATCCCAAAATACAAAAACACTAATTCAACGGCACACATGCACCCCTATGTTTATAGCAGCATTATTTACAATTGCCAAATTATGGAAGCCACCATAAAAGAATGAAATCTTGCCATGTGCAACAACGTGGATGGAGCTAGAGAGCATTATGCTAAGGGAAATAAGTCGGAGAAAGAGGAATACCATAGGAATTCAATCATATATGCAATTTAAGAAACAAAAAAATGAGCAAAGGAAAAAGGAGAGAGAGAGAGAGAAACCAAGTAATAGACTCTTAACTATAGAGAACAAACTGATGGTTACCAGAAGGGAGTTGGGGTGGGGGTGGGGGTAAAATAGGTGGTGATGGGATTTAAGGAGTGCACACAGGAACACCAGGTGATGTATGGACGCACTGAATCACTATATTACACACCTGAAAATAATATAACCCTGTATCTCAACTATACTGGAATTTAAAAGAAAAGAAAAAGAAATGGCTTAAAATTATAATTGGTTTTGTCTGTCTCAAGGTTTTCATGGATAATTATTAAGAACAAGTAAATTAAATCAATAAAAAGGTTTATAGACAAACTTTTAAGTAGCTTACCAAAATCTTTAGTAACCCCAAACTTTGATGTTTTGCTAAGTTAAATGATAAATTGGGTTGAATTCATCAGATATCTAACTCTTCCAAATAAGATAAAGTACTGAAACATTAATTACTAAACAGAGTTTTATTTGTTTTTGACTTATTACAGAGAAACTAAAGAGATTTGAGGCTGTAAGTAAGCATGTTTTATGCTTTATTAGAAGTTATACCATGAAAAAAAGACCTTTCTAGAAATTATGAAATATATTCTTAGATTTGCCATTCTAAAAAATTCTCAGGTAATAGATCATGACTAATTACTACTTAGTTTTCACTGAAGACTAAAATTTCTAAGAGTTAAAATTCTACCAAATAAAATTGAACCTCCTGAGAAATGATAAGGAAAGCAACTCCATACTTATCTTTATCAGGTCTTTAATTACATTAAAAAATTACAACCTCTCAGTATGCAAGGAGCTAAGTTTTGCTAACAACTCTACAACCTTCCATAGAATCTCTTCTGGCCACCTTGGTTAAATAGGGAAGTACTAAGTTTGTAGTGATCTGTAATCCTGTTTAGGTATGTGCTTTAGAACCTTAGGAGATTTTTAAACAAACTTCTCCAAAATGCAAATTCTAAATGAAGTCTCTTTGACTAATTGTGCTTCTTTATTTGATATGTTAAGTTATAAGGGAAGCTCTGTCAAACGTTTTCATAGGACGTCTTGGGTTCTATTATGTGGGTAAATGCTGTAAGTGTTCCAGGAATTATAAAACTCCTAAAATTTTATGACATTCTGGTATAATTTTTTAAAAAGATTTTTATTTATTTGACAGAGAAACAGCAAGAGAGGGAACAGAAGAAGCAGGGGGAGTGGGAGAGAGGGAAGGAGGCTTCCTGCTGAGCAGGGAGCCCGATGCAGGGCTCAAACCCAGGACCCTGGGATCATGACCTGAGCAGAAGACAGAGGCTTAACGACTTAGCCACCCAGGCTCCCTTACACTGTGGTGTAATGTCATTGCTTAAAATTCTTTTAATATATTGTGTATCACAGAAACAACTGAATTTCCCTGTCAGTTGCATTATAGTGAATTCTCATCAGGTCTTTAACCACAACAATTTTTTGAGTGTTTTGTCATTTATAGTTATTGTTCTGATGCTCTTGCAAAATGAGTTTCAGCTTCAAGGAGATTCATAGAAGGGACTTTTGACAAAGGTTTCTGATACCCTTAAGATCCTAAAACTAAGAACTTCCGGAACTAGTAGGAAAACTGTATTCAACAGAATAGGAATTATTAACATAGGACTAAAAATATTAAGTAAGATGATTATGGTTTTCCTGACTCTCATGTGAAACGTGGCTGGTTCTCTAATGTTTGCTCCTCCAGATTTAAGGAAATTTTTCTCTTAAATCTTATGACTTAGAGAAGTATGATAAAGTAGCTCTTTGTGAACAAATTGGAACATTAATCTTTCTCCTTATCTGAACTTTCCAGAATTCAGAGACTCTCCATGAGTATTCTTCCTTTCATGGTAATTATAATTATTTGCATAGGTTCAATGAGAATCTGTACTCCTTGTAACAGGACACTATTGGAAACATGTGTTATATTGCCAAGGCTCTGACTGGAATGTTGTATTTGAGATATACATGGATAGACTCAGATAAGACCAGAGAGCTTTAAATCACTAGGGTTCACTTTATAGAGCCAATAGAGTCCTTTGGTAATGGCCTGATACTTTGCTTACAGCATTCCCAGGAGCCCTACGAGGTGAGTAAAGAAGGTTACTTCCTGGCAGGTGCAGGAACCTCAAGATGTTTTGGGGAACATGAGAAGAGAGGAATTCACCCACATCTACAGGTACTGTAGGCAAGTCTGATGGGAAATATTTGGCTTAGCTTTTGGCCTTAAAAAGCTGTTAAAGGCTCAATCTGAAATTCCTTATAAAAAGGTCCAACAAAACAGATTTAAAAGAACTGATCTGGCCAATCACTATTCTTGCTGTGCTTATGTAAACAAATGGCCCAGTTTATTAAGACCAGACTGATTTTACAAATAAATTACCCTTCATTTGATTTTCTTTGACAGGAAATGGGGCTGATTTTAGAGAGAAATTAAATTTCAGTAACACACGTTTTGTTGATGTTAGATTCTAGTTCTGATGGTCTTTGAGTGTTTGTTGGTTGTCTGTTAAAATGTGGCTGGATCCTGAATTCTTCTCGTTTTCTCAAATACCTGGCTGTGAGTCTCCAAGCTAAGGTTTCCCATCTTCTCCCATTCTCTTATCTTTAAGTCATGAAGAACTAAAACTGCCTTTTTTTCCCCCCTGAAGCCCTGTAAACTGAAGCTTGACAGCTTGAGATAAACTTCTGAGAAATTGCCACGAGAGCTTATATATAGACAGTCTGAGTGCCTTTTGCTCTAGGAGCCACTCAAAACATCACCAAAGACCTTTGAACTACAAACCGGAAATATTCATCAGATCGCTGCTACCTTCTCCCACCCCAGCTGAGGATGCTTCCAGTCTGACATCTACAAATCTTCTCACTGGGCAGCACTCAAGACTCAGACACTGGGTTTATGATCTGTTCCAAACATTAGCCTGTTTTTTTCTTTAGTTTCCATAGAAATGCCCCTTATTAGTTGCCTAATTACTTACTGAGCAAGGCAGAGTTGATATGATGGCTAACACTACTTGCTGTATCCATATTAACTCCTCCCGGTAATTAGAATCCATATAGATAAAGGCAGGCAGTAAGCCAGTTGGTTACGGGAAGCCCTTGACTACCATACCTTCCTTTCCCAAGGTGGCTGGGACTGGTTTACTGATCTCTTCTCCAGGATGCCCGTGGATATCAGATCAATGTGCGAGGGACTGATAAAGTTGCATTTGACTCTACTGTCACTAGTCCTTCGAATACACTGGGGATGAAATTAATGATCCTGTATAGTACTCAACTATATAGGAAAATATCCAAGTTCTCAGATAAGGAGCTATCTCGAATACTCCTTCCATTAGAAAAAGAGACCACAAGTTACAGCCTGCATGATGTCAAATCCCTCTGATTCAACTTGAAGAAGTTACAGAAGATAGACCTCTACCCATGTTCCAGATAAATGGCATAAAAGACTGATAATGGGAAATTATAACAGGAAAAATCTCAGCATGTCTGACTTCATATAGCTTCTATTTCCCTTGCTGCTATGACCTCAGGTTAAGAACCTCTGCTTAGCCCTGCACATAGGAATGCTACAGCTAAGATACACAAAAACTGCTCTTTACCCAAAACCCACCTTGCCCAAGGAAATAAGGAAGTAGCGAGAGTGGTCATGATCCCAATTCTCTGAGATTCAAGTACGATCATAACTCAGAGGGGAATTAAAAGAGTGCCCCATAAGATTAATGAAATTGAAACTAGCAAAAGAACTAAAGCTTGTTTTTCAGAGGACCATTTTCCCCAATCAGCTAGTGTGTCTTTTCAGATGCCACAAACAAACTCACCAGCTGCTTCTGTAGAAGCCTGGACTCAAGGTCAACTGATTTGGCTCCAGCCTATTAGCAAGCAAGGCCCTGAATTCCTTAATTAAGTCAACAAGCCAACGACACCACACATGTTATACCAGCTCTTAAAGCATGCCCATAGTCCCTTCTTCTTGCCCTAACCTTCTGATGTCAGGGATGAAAGAATTTTGCTTTCTTCCAATATTAAGTCTCCATCCCCAAATGAACATGTGATATATGGGGCATCTATGCTTGCTCAATGCACAGGCTTCATCTTTTCTCATGAATAATCATAAATTTCCCTACCCTTTTATCAAGATGTATGTGAAGAAGTCTTTGGATTTTTTTTTCTCCTGAGTCTATTCCAACATCACATTTTTCCTTCAAATTGTACTTACTGGAATTCATTTACTGTCCATGTGTCTTTGTTATAAATGCTTTACCAAATGCAAAACCAAACAATCTAAGCCAAGCACATGAACTTGCTTGCTTGTCAGTTCGACTTAATAAAGAAATATATAAGCTTCCCACCATTGATATTATAATAACTTTCTCCCTGATGAGGAACCCTAAAGTGGTATAAATATTCATACTTAGCCACAAGAGACTTGGTGGCTGCAGGGCAGATAAGCCAGTCACCTTTGCACTGAAAGACATAAAAACAAAACCCAGATCATCAATGCTCTCTGAGGACAGACTTTTAAAAGACTTTGTTTATGTACTTATTTGAGAGAGAGAGAGAGAGGGAGAGAGAGAAATAGAGAGAGAGAGCCCTCAAGCGGGGGGAGGGAGATGGACAAGCAGACTCTGGGCTGAGTGTGGACCTAGACGCTGCGCTTGATCCCACATGATGGGAGCTGAAACCAAGAGTCTGAGGCTCAACTGGCTGAGCCACCCAGGGGTCCCTAAGGAAAGATTATTGATCAAAATGGGAAAATTATATAGGAAGCTTTCAACTTTTAATGTTTGCGGGCCCTGCTCCTAGGGCTCCAAAGAAAACTATACTTTAACTTGTACCAAGGTGAAAATGACTTAACCAAACTTCAAAGCATGGGCTCTATTTCTGCTCCCCACCACCGGATATATTGTCCATCTGCTTCATTAGCCAATGACCTAAAGGAAACATTTCAAACTAAAGAATAAAAAATCTAAGTTCCCATACCTCTGAAGCCTACAACCTTATACATACTAGAAGCGTAAGATAAAGTTTGTAATTTTCTGGAATGTCTTATATTATGATGATTTGTAACTATTTATGTAAAAACATTTACAACTTTGTATCAAATATTCCTTTCCCAAAGCACTGTGTGTGTGTCTGTGTGTGTGTAGACTGTGTATCCCAAGCAGCTGTCCTAACTTGGGTTCAGGTAAAATTCTTTTCCTTTCTCTTTAAAATTTAAAAAAAAAATGTTCATTTTGGCTTGACAATATGTAAATGACATATCTGATGAAGGGTTAGTGTCCAAAATATATAAAGAACTTATATAACTCAACACCAAAAAACCCCAAATAATCCATTTTTTAAATGGGCAAAATATGCATGAAAAAACATTTTTCCAAAGACATATGAATGGCCACCACACACATGAAGAGAAGCTCAACAGCACTCATCATCAGGGAAATGCAAATCAAAACCACAATGAGATGTCACCTCATAGCTGTCAGAACAGTTAAAATAAAAAACACAGGAAACAATCTTGCTGAGGATCTGGAGAAAAAGAAACTCTAATGCACTATTGGTGGGAATGCAAACTGGTGCAGCCACTGTGAAAAACAGTATGCAGGTTCCTCAAAAAGTTAAACATATAATAACCATATGATCCAGTGATTCCTCTCCTGGGTATTTGCCCAAAGAATATGAAAACATGAATTCAAAAAGATATATGCACACCTATGTTTATAACAGTATTATTTACAATAACCAAATTATGATAACAGCCCAAGTGTGCATCATTAGATGAATGACTAAAAAGATACATACGTATATGTATGTATATATATATATATATATGCACACAATGGAACAAACTCAGCCATAAAAAGGAATGAAATCATGCCATTTGCAAAACATGAATGGATCTAGAGGGTAGGATGCTAAGTGAAATAAATCAATCAGAGAAAGACAAATATCATATGATTTCACTTATATATGGAATTTAAGAAACAAACAATGAACAAAGAAAAAAAATAGACAAACCAAATAAACATACTCTGATGTACAGAGAACAAACTGATGGTTACTGGGGTTGGAGATTAAGAATACACTTTCAGGGACGCCTGGGTGGCTCAGTTGGTTAAGCGGCTGCCTTCGGCTCAGGTCATGATCCCAGCGTCCTGGGATCGAGTCCCACATCGGGCTCCTTGCTCGGCGGGGAGCCTGCTTCTCCCTCTGCCTCTGCCTGCCACTCTGTCTGCCTGTGCTCGCTCGCTCTCTCTCCCTCTCTGACAAAAAAAAAAAAAAATTAAAAAAAAAAAAAGAATACACTTTCAGTGATGAGCACTGACTAAAGTAAATTGGTAAACCATGATATTATACACCTGAAATTAATCAACACTGTAGGTTAGTTATACTGGAATTTAAATTAAAAAAATAAAAATCAGAACTGGATGGGACCCCTGAGTGGATCAGTAAGTGGCTGCCTTCGGCTCAGATCATGATCCCAGGGCCCTGGGATGGAGCCCCACATTTGGCCTCCCTGCTCAGTGGGGAGCCTGCTTCTCCCTCTGCCTGCTGCTCCTCCTGTTTGTGCTCCCTCTCTCTCTCTTCCCCCCCTCTCTCAAGTAAATAAATAAAATCTTAGAAAAGATTGGCACATACATCCTAAAAGGGGAAAATATATATATTTATTAGAAGGTTACTATTGTGCTCTACACTTTCAACTAGGTGTTTTTTTTTTTTACTAGTAATAGACTCTTTTAAAAAACTATAATTATACTTTGAGGACATGCCAGCACAGGAGATGGATTGCACTAATGGCCCCAATGTTTCATGATCTTCTGTGTCCAAGTCTTTGTATACCATCCTCCTGCACCTACTCTGGGCTTGGCAGTGTCCTTTGCTTTGGCCAATGGAAACAGAAGCAAACTTGACACAACCAGAGGCACATTTTCTTTTCCTTCTCTCAGATCTCTGCCATGGCCATGAGAAAATGTACAGGTTGTCTCCAATAAGCAGGAAAACTAGTGGAATGTTGTCATCTCCTCCATCCCACCGGCTGATAGCTGCTGCATGAGCAGGCATCCACGATCAGCCAAGCCTTTCTCGGACTGGTGGACCCACCAAGCCAATCCATAAACTCATGAGAAATGGTAAATTAATGTTATTTTGATTCACTGAGTTTGAAGATGGTCTGTTATGTAGTGATAGCTAGCTGATCCAACCAAGACTTGGGGACATGAAGATTAAGAAAAGGTGATGCTAATCTTGAAGGAGGAGGTCAGAATAGTGGTCTCCTCCCTGGGAAGGAGAATGGTCTCAAAGCATACACCAATTGCCCCTTTGTGCACCAAGCATCCTTCTTGGGGTCTTCTTGTCCCAAGTCCTTCTCTGTGGAAAGCCAGATTTTCTTCATATACTTCAATGAAAATGACGTATCGTAACAGACTGAAGATAAAGGTGCTAGAAATCTATGAAGTCAGACATTCAGGAGATTTGCAACAATATAAAACAATGCCACTCTTCTCACAGGTTTTTAGAAAATATAGGTATTTTTAATAAAAATATGCTGTTTTATAATATGCTCATAATATGCTAACATGATGGGTTTATCATGATTACTGTCATTTTTACTGAATTGATCAATGTTTGGAAATTTGTTTCAGTTTCTAACATAGCAATACAGACAGAATTAACAAAAGCAAAACTGAGTTCCTAACAATTTAAGAGTGTGAAAGGGCTCGGGGACCAAAGATTTTGAGGACTTCCGGTTTTAAACTGTGAGCTCGGTGTTCATTACATGGGTATTTACATAGGTAAACACTTATCACGGGCAAACACTAAACACTTCTGTACTTTGCTACATATATGTATCTCAATTAAAACCATGTGGGTTTTTTTTTAAGATTTTATTCATTTATTTGACAGAGAAAGGGAGAGCACAAGGAGGGGGAGCAGCAGGCAGGGGGAGAAGCAGGCTCCCTGCTGAGCATAGAGCTCAATGTGGGGCTTGATCCCAGGACTCTGAGATCACAAACCTACTACAACCAAAGGCAGAGGACTGAATCACCCAGGCTCCCCTAAAACCATGTTTTAAAAAAATGTATAGGAAAGTATATTATGCTCATGGTATAAAGCAGATTGGGAAACATTAAAATATGAGTATGAAAAAAAACCACATATAGATACTCAGAAGTTCAGAAGGCATTCTGCCAAGATGACAAAGCTTATCCCTGAAGCTTGTTGCTAAGTGGGAACCAGTGAAGTGACATAAGAGAATTTTGAGTGTAAAATTAAATCAGCAGGACTTTCTCCACGCCTTTCATCAAAGAAAACAGGAAAGCCTGTGCTGAGTGAGGAGAGGCAGAGTTTGAAGCAGAATAGCCCTCTTCTTCCTCCCTTCTAGCTATTTCCAGGCAAACCCTCCAAGTTAGCCACAGAAAATGATCTGAACAAATCCAAGAGTCACTAAGAGAAAAACTGACAAGGGACAAGGAAAGTCTACGCCTAGGGAAAAGAATAAAAAGATACACCCACAGGCAGCTGTCAAACTAAAAAGAAACTACAAGATAAATAAATTGGACCCCAAAAAATGATGTTACAGTAAAGTCCAATAATAGTGTTGAACAAACTGGAAATGGGTAAAACTACACTCCGCTAAAACAGACATAACTTTCTATTGCACAGAGCGCTGTCAAGGACAGTCTGCTGTGAGATCACACTGACTAGAGGTTAAGTCCTAACTCCAGTATTTACTCACTACGGACTTTGCGTATACCACTTAATTAACCCACACCTCCATGTGTAGAAAGAGCATCACACCACCTACCTCAAAGGGCTGCTGTCAGAATTAAAGGAGATTTTAAATGTTAAGAGCATACAATTCTGGGCCTATATCAAAAGTGTTCAATGAGTGAGATTTTTAACGTGTTTATTGCCTTTTGATCAAAAATTTTACTTCTCAGTAATACGTAATATCTATAATCCCTTTTAGGAATGTTCAAATCCTATCACTTATTTTTACGTGGTGTATGAAGGCATAATTTTAAATTTTTGAAAAAAATGTACTAAATTGATATACTATTAATGATTTATTAACAAAGTTTATTTCAGTAAGATGTCTAATAGTATTCATTAGATGCCTTCAGAGAGGAAAACTGTGATTTTTTTCCAATATACCAAACTTCCAAGGAAGATACAGTATTTGTCCATTTATCAGTTGACAGACATTGGAGTTGTTTCCAATTTGGGGCTATTATGAATGTTGCTGCTATGGACATTCAGGTCCACTCTTTGTGTGGACATATGTTTTCATTTCTCTTGGGTACATACACAGCAACAGAATAGCTGAGTCAGATGGTAACTGTGTTTAACCTTTGAGGAATTGCCACACTGTTTCCCAAAGTGGCTGTATCCATTTACATTCCAATCAATAAAGCCCAAGTCCTCTGGTCTCTCCACATCTTTGTCAACCTTGTTATTATTAGTCTTTTTGATTGTAGCCATTTTTGCATGGGTGTGGTTGTATCTCATTGTGATTTTGATTTGCGTTTCCCTGATGATTGTTATTATGTATCTTTCCATGTGTTTATTTGCCATTTGTATACCTTCTTTGAAGAAATATCTACTCAGAGGCTGTGCCCATTTTTAAATTATTTGTCTTCTTATTATTGAGTTATGAGAACTTTTATATGTTTGAAATACAAATCCCTTATCAGATATATGATTTGCAAAACCTCCTTCCCATTCTGAATTATCTTTCACATTTTTTAAATTTTTTTTATTTATTTATTTTTTTTGGACAGAGAGAGATACAGAGAGGGAATACAAGCAGGGGAAGCGGGAGAGGGAGAAGCAGGCTTCCTGCTGAGCAGGGAGCCTGATGCGGGGCTCGATCCCAGGATTCTGGGATCAGGACCTGAGCCGAAGGCAGACGCTTAACAACTGAGCCACCCAGGCACCCTATCTTTCACATTTTTGATGGTGTCCTTGAAGCACCAAAATATTTGATTTTGATGAAACCCAGTTTATTTCTTTTGTTGTTTGTGCTTTTTGGTATCATCTCAGAAGGAACCATTATTTAACCCCAGGTCACTAAGATTTATGCCTCTTTTCTTCTAAGAGTTGTATAGTTTCAGCACTTACGTTTTGTTCTTGGTTCATTTTGAATTCATTTTTGTATGTGGTGAAATGTGGGTCTAATTCCATTCTTTTGTATATAGATATTCAATTATTCCAGCACCATTTGTGGGAAAAGACGATTCTTTCTTGGTTGAAGTGTCTTGACACTCTTGTTGACTATCAGTTCATCTTCACTGTGAAGGTAAACTCACTTTTGAAATACTCATCATGCACCCCCAACATTGCTCAAAATATAGATGACCTCCACCTAGCCAAATGGTCTTTTCTACAAGCTCCTCTGAAACCTTCAGCAATGCTTGACACAGTGAGGCATTGCCTCATTCTTGAAACTCTCATCTTTGTCTTTAGGGCCTCATACTATATGGAGGCAAAAACAAACAAACAAACAAACAAACAAAAACCAAAAAACCCTCATGTTCTAGTCCCACATTCTCCCAGGAAACTCCTCCCCTTCTTCCTTTCATGCAAGGCAGGCAGACCTTTGGAAACTTCTATGAAGCTCCCATCCCACCACATTCTCCCTCAATCTGACCTTCTCAGAATGCGATACATACCCTATAAACCAGACCACATCAGTTAGACTTTTATCTTTTACATGCTTTATCCTCATCACCCCATTTAGACAGGAAGTTCACATTAGATTAGTCTGTATTGCTGTATAATAAATTGCCACAAATTTATTGTAAACCCACTTGTTATTTCACAGTGTTATAGGTCAGAAGCAGGCAGAGTAGCTGCGTTCTCTGCTCAGGTCTAATCTGGCTGAAATCAAGGTCAAGTGGGCTATGATTTCATCTGAAGCTTAGGACCCTCTTCCAAATTCAAGGGATCATTTGCAGAATTCAGTTCCTTGCTGTTATAGGACTGAGATCCTCATTCCTGGCTGGCTGTCCTCAGCTCCTAGAAGCTGCCTATAGTTCCTGGCCCCATGCCCCTATCTATATGTTCTCTTTTAAGATGGCAGATTACTTTTTGCAAGACCAGCAGCAGAACATCTCTGCTGTATCCCTCCTCTTCCAGGAAGGGCCCAGTCCCTTTTCAGAACTCATTTGATTAGCTCAGGTAGCCAAAATAATCTCTTTTCTGATGAACCCAAAATCAACAATTTGGTACCTTAATTACATCTGCAAACTTCTTCCAACTCTCTAATGTAATATAACTTAACCAAGGAACTGAAGTTCATCATATGCAGCCCTGCCCACACTTAAGAGGACGGGATTATATAGAGTATATATACAAGGTGTAGGAACATTGATTGCTATCTTAGATTTCTGCCTACCCACGTGGAAACATACATGCCCTCCTAGCACAGACCCCAAATGTTAGAGTTAAATCTTCCATGATTATGACATTTAGCAAGCTCTCTCATTTGATTCCCATGTGACAGAGAACCTCCCATGAGCAGGTCAAGAACATTATCACCATTGTACAGATGGAGAAATTATTGAATTCAAGGTCACAAAACTATACTGTAGGAGATCAAAGAATAGAATCCAAATTTCTCTTCTCTACAGAACCACCACCCTGTGAGACATCATCATATCTAATACCTACAAACCATGATCACAATACCACCTGACATTTTACAGTAACAATTGATAAAGCATCACCCCAGAAACAATGTCATTTAATTGTCATGGCAACCCATTAGTGTGGGTTTTTACATTTCTTCTTCAAATGAGGAAACAATGAAGTCCCACAGCATAGTAAAGAACAAATAATAAGTTCTCTGGTTTTGGTGCTATTATAAATCAATTTATGTAGACTACCACACAAGGTACGATAGGAAAAATGCAAAGGGATATTATTCTTGCCTTAGAAGAATTTATTTGTTGGTAATATGTCAGGAATTGATAGATTGAACAGATTCCTAACATTAGATTTGATTTAAATAATACCAATTAAAAAGAAGTTCAGCAGCATAACAAAATCTAAACAGAACTTTGCTTTTGAAAGTCTAGCCTATGGATCAGCAAATGATGCCCCACTGGACAAATCCTATCTGATACCTGCTTTTGCATGGCCTGTAAGCTAAGACTAGTTTTTACATTTCTAAGTGGTTAAAAAACAATTTTAAAGAAAACCATTTTTTTGATTCAGAAAAATTATAAAAATTCAAATTTCAATGTCCATAAATAAAGTTGTATTGGAACACAGGCACACTCATCCATATCTTATGACCTACATTTGCTGTCATGTTACAACAGCAAGGGTTAAACAGTTGTGACAGAGACTGGATGGCCCCCAGAGTCTAAAATCTTTACTGTCTTGCCCTTTAAGGAGAACATTTGCCAGACCCTCGATCTTTTAAGCTAAATGGACAAGAGGGAAGGGGACGGAGGTGCTCCTGGGGTTGAGAAGTAGAATGGCAAGAACCCACCTTTCCAGCTTTTGGGAGGAGAAGCCATGAAAGGTTGGTGGAGCCCTCAAACAACCAGCTTTCTGAAACCCAGGACCCAGGCAGCAGCAGAACCTCAGATGGGAGGACTACCCAACCGCTTCATAAGCCTTTATAGAAGGAAGGCGGCTGCCAAGAGAGAAGTCTGCCTTGGACTGGCAGCCCAGTCCATGCTGACTGGGATAAGGAACAGCGGCAGCAGTGGCCTCTCGGCCTCAGGAGAACCGGGCTGCAGGGGAACCACGCACGTGGGAGAAGAACACACAGAACGTCTGCTGCACTGGGCCTGTTCTCAGCCTTGGAGAGTTAATGGGATTGGGGAAGGGAATTATTTCAATTTAAAAAAATAAAGAAAAGGTAATTCCAGTGGCCAGAGTGTGCTAGATGCCTGTGTATGTGTCTTAACTTCCCCATTAGATAGCAAACTCCTCAATGTCATACAAAAAGATGAGTCTTGACTTCAGTTTATTGGATTAGTCAATCAGGAAAAAGTATTAAGAATGTTTTCCTCCTCTTTCCTCATGCACTGCCTGTTGGTGAGACATGTGAACAACAAAAGCCATGAATATTCCACAGTAACTTACTCTTGAATGATCAACATTGATCACTAAAACCAGTGAGCTAATCAGCTTCAGATCTTTATTTCCCATCATGAATATTTTAACAAATAAGACAATATTTTTACAAATAGGCACACAGATCTATAATATATTTTAATAACAAAACATCTAGAGATATGACTAGACCATAGGATTTGGGGGATGGGTTGTTTGGTTTTATGATTAAAAAAAAAAAGACAAAGAATGGTAGCATTTCCAACTGAAATGAAATCCAGCCAGGCTTCCAGATTTCAAAGGGTTTATAATAGAAGAAACAGCCCATAAGTGGGTCACGAACAATCCTGTCCATTAGTCATCGCAGGCCCAATGCATGGGTACACCAGGTGCCAAGGAAGTCATGAAACTCTGTGCCAAGGACAATGTGCTTTTTAAAAAATTTACTTCCAGGTATAAAAGTCTAACATTTGGTTTCAGTAATACATTATACACGTACAAGAAATTGAAGGCTGAACTGAGGACGGGGCAAAGCAACAGCTCTACCTTTGAATAGCACAAGGATCCTTCGTCGTCATACAATTTATATGTTCAGCACTTCTTCCTTGTTGAGCCCCCACCTACAGCTACCACTGGATTATAATTCCCGGTGGTTTGTTGTGTTTTTTTTTTTTTAACCTGCTCTTCCATAGTCTAGTGATTAATGATATTACTGTCTTCCCAGCCTCAGGTTAAAAAATCCTAAGAATAATCTTTCTTAGTCTTTCTCTCATCCCTTGGTCTCATCAATAAATAAGTATTATTGGCTCTTCCTCTAAAATATTTCTGGAATGGAACCACTTCTCAACTCTAATGGGTTAACTGACCTGGATGTAGCCACCTTCACCTGCCATCTCTCATTCTGACAACTGCAACAGTTTCCTAGTTTCATTTCCAACCATTCTTGAGGCCCTACAACTCTTTCTCCACACAGTAGCAGAGTAAACTTCTTGGGGTATAAATCAGATCATGTAACTGATCTATTTAAAATCCACTAATTCTTCCCTTTGCACTAAAAATAAAAGCCAAACATCTTTCTCGAGCCTTAAACCTTTGCATGATCTGGCCCCTGCTATTTGAGTTATCTACTCTTGCATAACAAACCATCCCAAAATTTAGTGCTTGAAGTGACAATAATTTATTGTATTTCATGATGTTCAGCAAAAGAACAGCTGGTCAGTTCTCTGCTCCATTTGGTATAGGCTGGGATCACTTGTATGGCTGCGCTTGTTTGGGAACCCATATGGGGCTGAATGTGCAACATGGCTTTCCTGATATGTCTAGCTCCTCAGCCAGGATGGCTGCCTGGGTCTCTCCCTCTCCACATGGTCCCTCAGCATTAGTGGGCAAGTTCAGTTGTCTTTTCCTGGCAGCTGAATCTCCAAGGGACAGAAAAGGAAGCTACCAGTATTCTTAAAGTCTAAGCCAAACACATAACATCACTTCCACCACATTTTATTGGGTAAAGCAAATCACAAAGCCAGCCCAGACTCAAGGGGAGGGAAGATAGACTTGACTCTTGATTAGAGGAGTGACTTAAATGTTCAAGAATGGGAGGAATTTTTGGCAGACATCTCTAGAAATTCTCTTTCCCACCTACCTGTCTCTCCGATCAAATTTCATAACACTTTGCCCAAGCCATACTAGGCATATTTGTCTTTTTTGTTTGGTTTGGTTTTTGAGAGAGCGAGAGAGAGAGAGAGCACTCCCAAGTGGGGAAAGGGGCAGAGGGAGAGAGAGAGAATCCATGCTAGGTGTGGAGCTGGATGTGGGGTTCAATCTCATGACCCTGAAATTAGGAACTGAGCTGAAATCAAGAGTCAGACACTTAACCGACTAAGCCACCCAAAGGCCCCATCTTTGTCTTTTTAATAGTTGCTGAGATAGAGACTGCTGGCCTTCCTCCCAATATACTTCTGCTCATCTTCTTCAGGAGTAGAACTTCTGAGTTTCCAGTAGGTTCATGGCTCCTCAGAATAAATACCACACTTCCCAGGCTCCCTCAAAGCAAGTTATGACCATGTGATTACATTCTGGGCAATGGAATGTCAGGGGACATGTACAGAGGAAGTTTTAGCAGCCCTTCCTTTAAAGATATCAGTTTTCTTTCTTTTGACCCATATCTTCCTGCACCTTTTGCTCCTTCATGCTGGTTGGACCATGAGGGGGTCTGAGAATGAAATCCTTTCCAAGTTGGAGAAACCTGAGGCTTTGAGGCCATAGAACAGCCTACTAGTTCTGGAGCCATGATCCCTGGATTTTTCTTTGACAGAAGTATACTACTATCTTGTCTAAGCCATGGTTATTTTGGGTTTTCCATCTTCTACAGCCAAACTTTGTCCTTTCTGATGAACACTTCCAGCAGAGGAATCAGGAAGAGCAAAGGGCCTGAGGCAGGAGAATGTCCAGAATGTGAGCAGAGTGAGGAAATTGAGAGTTTATAGAAGAGGCAATAATGGATATGTCAGATGGAGCCTTATAAGCTTATCTTTTTCATCTGAATGAAACAGGAAACCACTCCAGAGTTTTGAGAAGGGAGTAACATGGTCTACTTACGCTGCAGAGTCACTCTTGAGCCCATGTAAAGAAAATCTATGGGAGAGGCAAGACAGAAACAGGGGGCTAACTAGGAGGTTTTTATCTAGATAAGAGGTGATGGTGGCAGAGACCAGAGAGATAGCGATGAAAATGGTGAGAAGTGGTCAGATCATGGATCTGGTTTGAAGGAAGAAATAGTAGGACTTGCTGATGAATTGGATGTGGTTGGTATCTTAGCAATTGGAGTTGCTGCTAACTGTAGTGGGGAAGGTTGAGAGGAAGCAGGGATTTAAGGGGTGGGAGCATAGGGGAAATTAAAAGTTCAGTGTTGGACACGGTACTAGTCCAGGATCTCAAAGAAACAGGTCAAGTAGAGTATGTGTATATGGAGAGATTTATCTTAAAGAATTAGCTTGTGCAATTATGAATGCTGACATATCTGAAATCTGCAGGGCAGGCAGGCAGGCTGGAGATCCAAGGAAGAGATGATTTTGCAGCTCAAGTCTGAAGGTAGTCTGGAGACAAAATCCCTTCTTCCTCAGGGGAACCTCAGTCTTTTCTCTTATGGTCTCAAGTGATTGAATGAAGCTCAGCCTCATTGTGAGAATAATCTTTATTCAAAGTCTATTGATGTAAATGTTGATCACATCTTGAAAACATGCCTTTACCACAACATCTAAACTGATGTTTGGCCAAACATCTGGACAGCATAGCCTAGCCAAGTTGGCACATAAAATTAACTATCATGGACATGTTAGATTGGAAATGCCTTTATTTATCCCAGTAGAGATGCCTAGTAGGCATTTGACCTACTTGAAGTGAACCTGTGGGTTCATCAACATATGCATTTCATTTAAAGATACAAGATGGAAAGATTAAGTGTAGGAAGAGAACAAGTTTGAAGCATTCCAACTTTAAGAGTTAGGACAGATGAGGAGCAACCACCAGAGGGAAGTGTGAAGAAGCCAGAGTCACCAGAAGAGGGCAGTGCTCTGGTAGCCAATAAGTAAAATGCTTCCAAGAGGAAGAAATGATCACTGTGTCACATTTTGCTGATAGGTCAAGTAAGAGATGAGAATTTTTGCCGTTGGATTTGGCAACTTGGAAATCACGAACAACCTCATTTACCAGTTAGGATTCAACCAGAGAAGTGGAGATAGTAGAAGATACACATTAAGAGACCTGTTGCAAGGAAATGACTTATGCAATTGTGGGGGCTAAGAAGTCTGAATTCCATAGGGCAGATCATTAGGAAAGACAGGCTGAAACTAACAGGCACGGGCTAAAGCTTGTGTCCACAGGCAGATTTGTTTTCTTCAGGGAAGCCTATGTCCTTCAACTGATTGTATGCGGCCCACCAGATAATCTAAAATATCTTACTTAACATCAACTGATTTAATCAAACCTACAAAATATCTTCAAAACAACACCTTGATTTCTGTTTGATTGAATAACCTAGCTTAAACTAGTTGACACATCAAAAGACCATCACACCTCAACAAGACCAGCCTCAGTAGACTGTGGGAATAAGAGCCCAATTGAAGTGGGTTCAAGAGAATGGGAGGAGAGAATGTGGCAATAGTTACTGTAGATAATTATCTCAAAGAGCTGTACTATGAAGGGAAGCAGAGAAATGGAGGAGTGACTGGAAGGAAATTAGAATGTGGGTTAAGAGGCTAAGATAGGACATAAGGTAAGACCACTGGTTGAAAGGAGCTTGAGGAACTAGAGGCATTGGTGTTAGAAAGTCATCTCAACGGACACTGAAACCACCGAAAAGAAGTAGGAAGGACAGAGAGTGACAGTGAGTCGCTAACATATTCAGGGAACAAGACATGCTTAGGTTTGGGTGGGGGTAACAGTACATGGTGATACAAGAAAGGAGATTTGGAGTTACAACCTGATGACCTCAAAGTCAAAGCTGGGGGAGTAGGGGGCCAGAAAAGAAGTGAATCATCTGGGAAAACTGCAGTGAGGAGCAAAGAGGACACATACCCACCTTCAAACCCAACACAGGGAGTTGGGGAGGTGATAACTCTCTCTTGAGAGGGACGCACAGAGAACGGGGTCCTCATATGAGATCCAGATCTGAGCTAGAGCAAGCAGGTGTGCAGAATTTTCAGAGAAATTGGGGATATAGGGGAAATGCTGATAACTGATAGTTTCAGAAGATGGGGTGGAGAGGGAAGATGACATCAGCAAGGGTTTTTCAGAGCTGTATTGGGAGCAGCTAGGGGACTACTGCCCTGGGCTGTCTGACATAGACAGGGGTAAAAGTCACATGAGAATAGTCTTGGTAGCTTCCAGGCAGGTGATGATCATGGGGCTGTGAGTGCTGAGGATCAAATAAGGATGGAGTCTTGCCAAGAGCACAAGTTCTGGGCCATGTTTTCTGTTTTCACTCTTACCACCAGGGATATCCAAGATGGAAGCCAGGAAGTGGTAGACCAGCACTTAATCCCCCTGGGCCTAGGTTTCCTTGCTGGAACAATAATTTGGCTGCAGAAATTCTCTGCAACAACTTCCAGCTATGCCAACCTGTGATTCTTCTTTAAAATAGTTCCATAACTTGTGTTTGCCATAAGTGTTTGATTTCTGGAACTTTCACTTTTTTGCATTTTTTTTTGGCCCTTGTCAAAATCACTTTTAATGCCTTCTTGGCCTGTCCCATGACAAGACTGAAAAAACAAAAACATGTCATCGGCATCAGGCTCCTCTCCAGATTTCAAACATTTAATACAAAAATACAAAGTACATTTACATTTAATAACAAAAGGTAAAGTAGCACATCACTGTTTGTTATTGGTTAATGTTGAAATATTGATAATTCTAGATATATCCATTTAAATAAAATCTATTCTTAAAATTAATTCTACCCTTTTATTTTTTACTTTTTAAAATGTAGGGGCACCTGGGTGTGCAGTAGGTCAAGCATTAAACTCTTGGCTTCAGCTTAGGTCATGATCTCAGGGCAGTGGGATCAAGCCCTGTACTGGGTTCCACACTCAGCATAGAGTCTTCTCAAGATTCTCTCTCTCTCTCCCTCTGCTCCTTCTGCTCATGTTCTTCCCTGCTCATGCTCCTCTATGTCTCTAAAATAAATAAATAAATCTTTAAAAAATAAAATAAAATATGGCTATACCAGACTCAAAAACAGGGTAAATGATGGTTAACAGGGAGTAGGAATAGGAAAGATATTGTTTAGGGGTCCAAACTTTCAGCTAATCATTAAGTAATTCCCTGAGATCTAGTACACAAAACATAGACAACAATGCTGTATCATAATCATTAAACCTGCTAAGGGACTAGATCTTAATTATTCCCACCACAAAAAAAGAAGTGATAATTATACGAGGTGATGGAAATTACAGTCATATTACAATATGTAAATGTATCACATTAACACATTGTACCCCTTAAATTTATACAAGGTTATATGTACATATATTTCAATAGAAAATAAATAAATAACAATTGTAAGAATATAATGTGGCTACTGGAATATTTAAATTTACAATTGTAAAAAACAATAAATTTACAATTGTAGTTTGCAGTATATTTCTATGGGTAGTATTGCTGTTGAGATTTCCACCAGGCTCAGAGCAGACCATTCATGTGGCACCACAGTTTGCAGAGTGTGGTCCCCTCTGACCAGAAGCATCTGTATTACTTGGAGGTTTGTTAGAGATGCAATTGCTCTGCCCCTCCCCAGATCTACACAATCACAGAATCAGCATCTCCTCCAGGTATTTTCATTCAATGGCTGCCACGGTTAGCCACAGAACTGGAAGAACACTAGGCTAGTGGTTCTGGTATTGCAAAAATAAACCTTTGCAGATGACTGGGTTTATTAAATGGCTAGGTGATATAAAATATTAGTTTTCACATTCAAAACGCTGAAAAAAATAGACGTGAATATTGAAGCCAAGCCAAGCTCTTGTGCCCTGGAAGAGGACTGCTTGGGACAAAGGAGGGGAGAGATAAATCAGTAGGCTTAAAATGAGAGATTGAGGACTGTGACATTGTAAGTGAAGATTCATTGAATTTGATTCTAAACATTTGGTTCTACATCTGAACCCCACCCTTTGTGGTTGGGCGTTATTCTCAACACCATTTTACTAGGTAAGGAAACTGAGGCATGGTCAGGGTAATTAGCTGGCTCAAGGCCACATCTGCTGGGGCCAGAGTGAATCTGGCTATAAAGCCGGTGGTGTTCTCTACTGTACTCACAGTCTTGCATAGGGCCCAAGCTGTATCTCAGCGAACCTGTAAAGGGGGTTATTTCTATATTAGTTCTTCCTGGCTATTAGAATCATCTGGGGACACTTAACAACTGCATTCCTGCCAGGTTCCACCCACTGGTCTGAAGTGGTTCCAGGGATGCTGAAGAGTTCCCCCAGGGACCTCAGAAACATCTACCATTTGACAGAGGGTCAAGATGAGGCTGGGAGACACAATGCAGGATGAGTTAGCAGGGGTAAACTCGGGCTCTAAAATGAGGCCAGGGCTTCTCCAACCCGAAGGTTCACAAGTTCCCTGGTTAGATGCAGGGGGTGGGTGGGGCTGGAGCTTCTGCAGTATCCAGGTGAGGGCGATGCTACTGGTCCACAGACTTCAGGGTTTGGACAGTGTTCTACCTTTTGCCCTGATCCCTGGGGCACTTTCCTGGCGGAAAGTGGCCTTAGGCGTGAGTCCCCACTTCTCCAGCAGGTGGGGAGTGGGCTCTGGATACTTCACCCAAGCGCCCTCCCAGAGTGGGGATTTCTTGAGGTGGCAGGTCTGACGGCCTGAGCACCAGACAAGGTCCAGTTAGCCTGGGATGAACACCGGGAGCACAGTTCACGTAGAAGTTCCTGAGACCTGGGGGAAATTCTGGGAAGCTGAAATGGAAAAATCCCCACAGTTATATCCCTGAAACAGGAACCCCAGTGACCTCACCCTTCTGTTCAATCGTCCTCCTCTCGCCTAACCTGAGCCTCGAGTTTTCCCCGGGCTTCTCGCCCCCTCCCACTCCTGTCTGAACAACTCCTGTCCTGGGACAACGTGCAGGGACGGGAACCACCAACTTTGTCTCCCCTAAGGCACACGGCTTTCTTGGCTAGAGGGTAGGACAGTCGGGATGCAAGCTTCTCAATGTGTCTTTCCTCTCCACAGCAACCCCATAGCTACCCTGACTCTCCACCCCGGTCCCGCCATCTCCCTCCAAAGTTCCCAGCATGCGGCGAGAAGCTGCCCTTGGATGGACCCGGGATGAAGGTTTTCGCTCACCCACACCCCCGCTGCGGCTTGCACACCCCGGAAAAGTCCCTTACGAGTCCCGTCCTCCCGCAGCCTCGCGCAGGAAAGAATGCCAACAGTGAGGTGCCGGCGTCCGCCGGGGCGGGGGGGGCGGGGGCAGGAAGGAGGTGGCGGCGCGGTGCCTGGAGCTCCGGAAAACCGCCACCGCACTCACAGTCACGCAGTCCTCGGGGACCCGGGGACGAGGCGCCTGTGCCCAAAACAGAAAACGGAGATAAGGAAAACTTCGTGTTTGGGGAGGAAGGGCGGGGGCGGAGGCGGGGGCGGGCGGGATTCGAGCTTTTTCTGCAAGATCTTGCATCGTAACCTCACTCCCCAAACCAAGTCCAGCGGCCAGAGCCTCCCACCCGGCCTACGGGGACCATCCGGCTGGGTCCCTACGCGCACCCCCTGCCCGCCGGCCTCGCCAGCCCAGGTTCCGGCCCATCAAGTCGGGAAATGAGACGATCCGTCAGCTGGCCCTGACTGCGGGCCCGAGGCATCCCCCATCTGTGCGCTTCACAGTCACCCGGGAATAACCGCGTAGCAGCAGCCACCGAGACTCCCGACCTCCGGGTGACGGAGGTGGCGAGCGTTGCTCTCGGTGGCTTTGGTGCTCTTGACTCCGAGGCCCATTTGGCTTGGCTTGGGTTTCCCGAGGCTGCGAGGCTGTGAGCGAGGTGGTGACTATGACCTCTATAGATTGCACTCTTTCTTTGACAACTGGAAAGAAAAGAAAGAAAGAAAGAAAGAAAGAAAGAAAGAAAGAAAGAAAGAAAGAGAAAAAGAAGGAAGGAAGGAAGGAAGGAAGGAAAGAAGGAAGGAAAGAAAGAAAGGCCCGGGAGAATCAGAAACACAAAGAATGTCCCAAGAAGGACACAGATCTGGGCCCAGAGACAGTACTTGCGGGTGCCGCCTGGGCTGCTGGGCCGGGGGAGACCTCTGACAGCCAGACCTGGGCGGCAGGAGGCCTGGGGGATTTTACAGGCAGAGGAAGGCTGGGACACCCGCAAATTTGCTTTTGAATTAAAAAATAACCATGGAGTCGCCCTGGAGAAATAAGTGAAGGTTAATGTTATTTTTAGTGTTATTATCCAGGATTTAATGTAATTTTTATTTTGAGGGGACTCTCAGGAGGGTCTCCACGGTGCTGTTCTGGATGGGGCCTCTCAGAGTTCTTATCCAGCCCTGCCCACCGAATAGGAGATAGGCGGGGACTGGCCACCCTCTGGAGCCACCAGAGAGCCAGTCCTGTGTTCCACCGGCAGCATGAACTTGCACTTCAGGCGGGCTCCACGGAAGGGGCAGTGGGTGCGCCCAGTGGCGTGGGTGCAGCCTCTGGGCCTGAGACTTACTGCTGAGAAGCAGGCCCCTGGGTTGTCCCTAAGGACTCCCATTAAGGTAGAAGCCTGGACTTTTCTTCCAGTTGCAACCCAGGGTGGGGAATGCCCTCTGCTCCACTGCCACCCTCTTTCCCAAGTTGATTGATTTATTTTCTTTTTTCTCTTTCCTCCCCCCCCCCCCAAGCTGAACAATACCCTAAGCTCACAACGCTGGGAACTGTGAGTCAGTTCACCATCTCACCTTTGCCTTCCCGGTCTGGAACCTGCCGGCTCCAGGGCGGCCGCCAGTCCGGCCCGCAGAGGCCCCTTTTCCCAGGGAGCGCGCCTCTCCTCTGTCTGCGCACCTGAAGCCTTGTCTGCGGTCTCAGCTTCGATCGCCTCTCAGAAAGAGTCTTTTCTCCGTCTGGGAAACCTCGCACAGGTCCGGGAGTTGTCCAAGGACCCAGCTGCAGCGTGGTTTCCCGTGCACCCCTGGCCCTGGAGCGCGCCTCCTTCCAACTTCTGTTCTGGAAGCCAGACCATAGGGAAACTTCGGGGGCCTTTCCCTCCGGTGTGGATATTGTGCGGGCGGTTTGGTAAGGAAGAAAAGGAGAACTGCGATGCCTTGTTTACCTGGTCTCCCCTCTCACCCAAGTTCAGCATCCTACCCCCCGCCCCCACGATCAATTCTCCGGGCTTTTCTCAGGATGGGGGAGGGACCTGAGAGGACCAAGGATCAGAGAATGCCGGGGTCTCAGAGCCCACCCACCTCTCCCCAGCTCTGGATTTGCCAAGACTTCCTGCGGCGTAGGAGCTCCGAAGACGGTCGCGGAGGAACCAGGGACTCGCTCTCTGTTAGGGACTCTCTTCCTCCTTTACTCTCCACGCCCAAACAGAAAAGACCCTGCAGGTCCAGGCGCCCGTGGCCAAACTTGCTCAATCCCAGCACCTTTGTAATTGATCCCCTTTCCCCGCTTTGGAGCCGTTGTGGACCTCACCTTTGCAACTGGACAGGGGGTTCTGTCCCCTGTCTACACCAGGAGCGGGTGCGCCAATGTGTCAGGAGTCCAACCCAAGTGCCAGGCGCCAAGGTCTTTCTCAGATTGAGGTCGTTGCGAACTCCGGGCACTACGAGCCAGGCAGCAGCTAGCATCTCCCTTCGCTCAGGCAGAAGCTCCCAGGTCTGGAGTCAGCAGTCTTCGGGCCCCGCGAAGCTCCAAGCCCTTCGCAACCAGCTCACCTGTGTCGGTACCACCCAAAGGTAATGCCACAGGTCACGGTCCATACATCCTGACCAGCACACACTTATCCCACGTTGAGACAGTACGCTTTAATAATAGAATTCCCAGCAGGTTTTTCCCTAAAGGAATTGTGCAGATCACCTCCCAACTAAGGTCACTCATAGAAGCATTGTGTTTAGTCCGGGAGGGATCCTTTAGGAAAGGCATTTTGACGATGAAAGTGGCAAAGCTACTACACAGAAGTCCGTCGCTACTAATAACTATCATATTGCTTCCTAGTTGCCATTCCAGGCACCTTGGCAATACGATGAAGACTTCTTCCTCTTTCCCTTTCTTGGTTCCTGGAGCATCTTTGCGGTGTTATCACAAAAACAGCCACAGACACATCCCAAACTTAGAACATCAGAACAATGGAGGACATTCCAGAACTCCAGCAAGGCTCTCACAGAAGCTCAGAGGAAACCGCAACAGACTGGCTACCCCACTCTCACCCTCCTCTCCCAAAGGCAATTAATATAAATTGTCCTCAGTCCCAACACATCTTCAAGTCAATATGCAGATAAGATCAAATAGGCAATTAAAAGAGTAGTTAGCTGGGGATCCAGAACCCAAGTAACACATCATAAAAGAGATTTTAAGGAATTGCATTATCACAGAATTCAGGTAGCAAACTGTTTTAAATGAGCCACAGCTGGCCTAACCTTAGGCGCAGTGAGGTAGTTATTTCCTGGAGAGAAAAACTTCTTAAAGAATTTTTTAAAAATTCTCAGTTGACACTTGTCTTTTGCAGAAAATTTCCCTGCGCCCAAGTTAAGATTTTCCTCAATGCTAGGAAAGCAGAGAAGACTGCGTTCCAAGGCCTAAAAGCTTATATGTTGGAGCTTAGTGGTAACTAATTTAAAAACAGGTTTAAAAGTAGTTTAATAATTACTGCTTCATTTGCTACTGAACTTTTCAGGAATGATTACCAGGCCTTACCATCTGCTTACTCAAGTTCTGTTTTATGGGCTTTGTCCCCCGCATTCTCTCTTATGTGAAGGCATTTATTCTAAGTGAACCCATCAAAGGACATTTCCTAAGAACTTAGCCTGAACATACTTTGCCAATGAAAAGGCCATTATTCTGGTGCCTTGCCTCCTCCACTGGTTACCCTCATTGCAGAAACATCTCTTGCTTCATTAAAGTAGGCGCATTCGAGACCAATGAGATGAAAGGAGGAGGAAAATTTTAGCAAAGTCATGCAAGCTGAGTGCATCAAAAGCCCAGACTTAATTTTCTGATTCTTTCCAAATATTCTAGGGTATGGAAACTTATGAACAAAATATTCTGTGTACACTTAATTTTCAGTTCCTATCTCCAAAGGGTTTCTATCCTAGAAAGGGTTTCAACAATATTCAAAGGCAGTAAATAAATTAAATGAAATAACTGGTCAGTGATAAGCTGAACGCAAGAAATGGTAAGTAGTAATTCTGGCTTAACCTTGCTGTGCAGTTTGTCTAATTTAGTTAAATTATCCTTGCTTCCATTATCCATGTGTACTCCTACTGTGTGTGCATCTGTCTGTGTGTGTGGTGTATGTTTTGGAAGCATTGGGGGACAACAGAGCCAGAGTATATTTTTACATTTTGCTGTAAGGTGGACTGAAACATCAACAAGCCAAATTTCAGCTGTAACAAGCCTAGCTCTCTCTTTTGAAGCTTATAAATATGGTTTCTAATTAGCATTTCTTCCTGATTTTTTGTAATTTTGTTGCTTCATCTACAGACACAAATCAATTGTTTGTGTGGTCAAGTATAAAGAAGTACACCTAACAATTTGAATATTTAATTTTATTTAGGATAAGTTTTACATATGCCTTTTTTTCTTACATATACCATATGTAGGGCATATTATAAAATAGAGAAGTTAAATAGGGGCTGTGTAGTTTATAAACTATCACGGAGTTTGGGACTTAATTTCTTTTTCATTAAAAAATTGATAAACATGGAAGGATGAAGAGTTACATCTTGGTACTGGGTTTCCTATTTAAAATATATTTCTTCCCTTGGTATTGCCCTTCCTTGGCTGTCCCCCCAGGTCAATCTGTTCATGTTTTTCAAGGCCCACCTTCTCCAAAAGGCCTTCTTAAACCAGTTGGGATAGCTGTTTTACCTAATCTTTCCCTAAGCATCTATACCTACCTTGCGCCAGGCAACCGACATCTTCATGTATCTACATCATCATGTATCATGTATCTTTCTATTTTCTCCCATCCATACTGAAAGACCTATACACACAGGGCCCTTTTCTTTCACTTCTGTGAAATAGTAACCACCTAATGGCATGAGATTCATTAAGGCTAATTCAATAAAGAAATATATGAATTGAAAAGAATCCTTTGAAGGACAGAGAATCTAGAGAAGATTCCAAAGGCAACATGCTTAGGTCATACTTACTTCTGACATTTGTTTAGACTACCAGCAGCAATGATGGAAATGACACAACCATTATTCACACAAGTGTACGTGTTTATGTTTATGTCTTCAAAAAATGAAGAATGAAGCAAATTTTGGAAAACATTGTTACTATCTGAAAATATTATTTAATGGTAAGTTTTACTCCTTTATCACCTCTTTGTTGATTTCAAAGAAGTGAAGATATTTTTAAAGGATGATTAGAGGGACACATGTGTGGTACAGTTGGTTGAGCATCTAACTCTTGGTTTTGGTTCAGGTCGTGATCTCACAAGCATAGAATCAAACCCTGCCTTGACCTCTATGCTGAACATGGAGTCTGCTTGAGATTCTCTCTCCTGTACCCTCTGCCCCTCCTGCTCATGCTTTCTCTCTTTCTGAAACAAACAAATAAATAAATAAATAAGTCTTAATAAAAGAATTATTAGAAAGTTATTTAATTAATGTAGATGAAAGTTGTAGGGAATATGATTCAATTCTTATTGTAACATAAAATTCACTGGGGATAGCTTAATAAGTTAAGGGGTCTTTTGTAAGCTATGTTTAAAATTAAACACCTAAAAGGAAATTTAATTACATTTTGAGGATAATCTTCCCAGGAAGAAAGGGTTAAAACTGCCTCTTTTTTTTTTTTTTTTAACTCACTTATGCACTCTCTGGTGTCAACAAAGAGATCATTTATGTCATGTATGAATAAACCATTTCAAAGGAACCATCATTTGATTTAAAATGAAATCAATAATCAAGTACAACAGCTTAAGATTGATGATCCATGTTACTTCCCATGTATATTTTCTTATTAAAGCAGATAATAATCAATTAATTCAGTTGATCTCTTAATAACCTATAAATGAGGACATCTGCAATAATGTATCAAAAGAGAAATTGTCATAATATTTTACAGACATCTCTTCTGCTTGGATAATGGTATTTATTTATCTTTGGGTTCCCAGAGCATGAAGCATAGTGCAAGTAGTAGGTATTCAGTTAATGTTTATGATTAAATTAATCTGTCATTTGTTTTGAATGATATTATACTCATTGGCTCACTTGGCCCAACCAGCCATCTAATGAGGTATTATTCCAATTTTTAGTTGAGGAAAATGATAATCTGTAAAAGGTCATAAAAATAATAAATAATGAATCTTGGACCATATTCTTTCCATTTCTTTCCTCATTAAAGTACTAGAGGAAAAGACAGAGGGACAGAGACTATAAATGCTTCATTACATGTGACTCATTTTTTAAAATTTTTACAGTACTGCAGGAAAATGTGTAATAACAAGTGCTAACATGAAGAATTGTAAGGCATGTAGATTTTGCAAATTCCAATCATAGCCAATAATAATTGATTTTTATCAATCACAATTTGACCTCAGTTCTTCTGTATATAAACATTTATGCAAAATTCTTGAGATATGCTTGAGTGAAATATAAAATAACAGAGATAAAATTATGATATATAGTATCAATTTAAATATTACTTCATAATTTGAATTACTATTGATCTAAATAGAGATTTGGGTTTCAGCTTGATATTTGGTCATTGAATAAGGATTTTATGGAAATAAAAATATGGTGTATTTTTGTAGTCAAAGTATTATATAAGGAAAAATGAAGATGATCCCTATGAAGTTAAAGCATGTGATTTTTCTATTTTAATTCTAACTGACCATGTGACATTTGGGAAGGTCATTTAATTTTCTGAGCCTGTTTTGGGAAGGTACAACCACAATAAGGCATATCTTTCCTTGCCTACCTTCTAAGGTGGTAGGGAGAATCAAATTTGGCAATGCACATGAAAATACTTTGCAATTTCCCCCTTAATATGACATTATTTTATGACATTGTATTACCGATTATTCACATAAGCACATATCCTGTAAGACACAAAATATTTGGACATCAATACAATTGATGAGGATAACATGCTTACTGTTGAAAAAGCTTCATTCTGACTTACAAAGCAAAAAAAAAAATTAAAAAGCAAGTTACCATTTTATGTAAATATAGGAATTAACCCAATAGTATTTGTTTTTTCATCCCATTAGAGGCTGTAGAGTAGTATCTGATTGTGTGTATGTTTACATACCTATACAACATTACTGTCATAAGAAATCCTAAAGAACCCCCACAACCTTCCAGTTCACTTATATTCTTCTTGGCAGAAAAGTTGCAGTATATTGAGAATAGGTGGCCCCCGAGTTTATAGCCCTCATGCAATCAGAGAGCAAAACTAACAGAAAATAAGCCAGACTACTGCACTGACTGACGGCCTCATTTAGGGAGGCGTCAATTTAACTTTAAACCCATTAGCTCATTGAGCGCAGGGAAGAGAAGGGGATGTCTCGAAATGCAGGAAACTGTTGCCATAGCATTTTCCTTCTCTATTTCTGCCTACTTCTCCTCCCCCAAAGCAGCAACAATTTGTGCTCTCCCATTTTTTTTTCAGCAACCAAATGCATTTTCAGAAGCCAGGACTCCAGGGATGTGATATCTACACCACCTAATAACTGTACCTGGTAGGGATATTGAATAAGTCTGAGAGTGCTGTTAAGTTTCTCCGGACAGAATCATCTTTGCGGATGCAATTGCAGAACAGGAAACAGACTCAGGGAAAATTTTAGCCCCCCAAAAATCTCATTGGCTATCTACGCGAGCTAAGGCACAACAATCACTCCTGCAACACAACGGATCCCTTTCAGTACTCGCAGCCGTGGACAGCTCCCTCACCTCGCGGTCCGTTCCTCCGCAGTGAGCCGCCTCGCGTTCAGCCTGCACGGGTCGGTGCGGCACCCGCCACCAAGTCTTCGCCAGCGCGCAGAGAACACGCGCTCCCTCCCTCCTCCCTCTCGGTGCCCCCGCCCCTCGCTCACCCCGGCTCACTCCAGCGGCGACTTTGAGGGATTCCCTCTCGGGCGGCCTCTGCAGCAGCACATCTGGCCTCATTCTCTGCAGGGCGAGGATGGATCTCAGAGGAAGACCCTTTCTCAGCTTCTACAGACTTCGAGTTCTCCTGATGCTGTTCCGTGAGTAGTGTCTGGGCGACCGCGAGGACAGGGTGCACTATTTGCTGATAATAGAACAGGCAGAGTAAAATCAGTAGCTTAAGGTCAAAATGTGGCCCTTACATTTTACTATTTTCTTTCTGAGGGCTGGGGGTGGGGCGGGGGTGGAGGGCCTTCCTGCCTGTGGCAGGGAATTCCCCAGAGGGCCACACACCTGTACCGCACAGCCCAGACACAAAGCTATGCGAGCCAGCTTCGTGGGGTCAGAGCATTGGCAAGAAAGATTCGGTTTAAAAGCCTAAGATGAAGGAAAAAAGCCTTACAAAATAGTAAGGCTTTACATTTTTTAATTTTTATTTTTATTATAAATTAGCAGCAGTGGAGTTAAAATTGTCAGCGCTAGGTTAGAAAAACGGCTCGCAGAGCACACAGCAGCAGGCAAGGAACTTTATCACCCCAAAGCCCGCAGACCATGATCTTTCCACCCTTGTGCCCGTGATGCGTGGGCTTGCTGAGCCCGGAATCGATAGGATTTGGGGGGGGGGATTGTTTTTCCGCAGATACAATGGCTCGAATCACAGCAGAACAAGAAGTGGAAAATCTCTCAGGCCTTTCCACTAACCCTGAAAAAGATATATTTGTGGTGCGGGAAAATGGGACGACGTGTCTCATGGCCGAGTTCGCAGCCAAATTTATTGTCCCTTATGATGTATGGGCCAGCAATTATGTCGATGTAAGGAACCTTTTCCCTCCCGGCTTGCTCCTAGGGCTCCAGGGGCGAAGGGCACCCTCCCTCAAGGCCCCGTGAAGACCTGGGTCGCCCGCCTTTCCCCTCTGCGCCCCTGCAGGCTGTTCCCGAATGCTGCATGGGGGTTCCGGCTTGTAATGCCTTCTGCTCACCCTGCCTGCTTTGAAAGTAAACCCCCTTTCTCTGCTTCCCTAACGGCCGGGCCGGGTCTGCACGTAGAGCATCTAACCGCATGTTCCGGGACCTGGGAGCGCGCGCACAAAGGAGCGCCCAGGCGTGCAGCCCCGAGTTTGGACGCACTGCCCTTTACAGCCCCACGGAGGCCGGGCTCTCTGAGGGGGTGCGGGGCATCTGTGTTCCCAGCTGATCACGGAACAGGCCGATATCTCACTGACCCGGGGAGCAGAGGTGAAGGGCCGCTGTGGCCACAACGAATCCGAGCTGCAGGTGTTCTGGGTGGATCGCGCCTATGCGCTCAAAATGCTGTTTGTAAAGGTAACCCGGAGCGGGGCGCTCGGAGGCAGTGCTGCCTCGGGGTGGGTGTGGGCAAGGGCGGCCCCTCCGTTTCCTCACCGAGCAGCCCTGCGGGCGAGTGACGCGCGCCTCCCCCGCTCGGCAGGAAAGTCACAACGCGTCCAAGGGACCCGAGGCGACGTGGAGGTTGAGTAAGGTCCAGTTTGTCTACGACTCTTCCGAGAAGACCCATTTTAAAGACGCAGTCAGTGGTGAGTAGAGGCCTCAGGGCTGGGAAGGGAGACTGGGAGACCGCGGGCACTGCAGAGAGCACAGCCCTGGAGAGATTCGGAAATTTTATGGAAACTGATCCTTACTCTGCACTCCCAGGCCACGTCCGCCCTGGGCTTTCTCGCCAACGTAGAGGAAGCGAGAGCACCAGTGCCCTGGGCCTTGGGCCTTGTAGATGCGCAAGGAACCTAAGGACCAGCCCGTCACCCAGTCACCCATAGCTTGATCCTGGATGAGCCCTCTCTGGAGGGCCTGTCATCTCCTGCTTCAGGAGGATCTCTTATGCTTTGTCCTTTAAAGGAGCACGGAGAAGGGCAGAGCTGGGTTTCTTTCCTGCACCCTGGTTTTTCTTCTCATGCGGGGAAACTTGAAAGGGTCCCTGTGACTTCTCTTACTCAGGATTTGATAGCCTTCAGTATCTTTCTGCTCCTGTCCCCAGGGCTCACACTCCATCTTCCGTCACAGACTGCAGCCACCCCAGAGCGGATTCTGAACGTGTCCTAATTTATTAGCTTTTCCTTCTCATCACTCCCACAACTCACCCAGATCCTCCAAAAATATCATGGCAAGAACAACAGCCATTCCCCAAATAAAGTTCCCATGTGAAGGAACCATTAAAGACACACCTGAATTAAATAGTTATCTAACTTATTTATTTACTTAGTAAACTGTCTAATCTCCTAATGAGGCCTTCCATCACCTGGGCATCTAGGTTGGGAAAAGATTTTTATTGAGCACATGAAAGAATGTTCATGTCATTTCTCCCTTTCTACCTGTTTTAATCATTATAGTAAAAAGCATTTTCTTCTCTTCATCAATTCAAATATTTCTCCCAATTACAGTAGATGCCTCCTCCCATCCCTGCAAAAAAAAAAAAAAAAAAAAGGAAAAGTGGAAAAAAAACCCCGAAAATCCACAAACATGTGCCAGAAAAAGAGAAAAAGGAGGCAGACCTCCAAAGAGTATGTGTGTGTACCAAGACATCTGCCCAGCGCACCAGCAATTAGCCCTGCTTTGTTGAGGAAGATATTTTATTCTGTGGGGCCCAGTGTGAAATGTGGAAGATCAAGTCACTCTTTCTTTGGAATTTCCATTGTCAGGGTTTATATAGTAAAAAAATGGTTGGATGTTTAGGTAGCACTCTCCTCTTCCAGACAAAAAATTTCTAATCAGTGTTTAAGGAGCTCATGAAACAATGGGTGTACGTGTCCTTTGTCACCACTTGATTCCTCCAGCAGAGCCCCAGCCCCTGCAAGGCAACACAGAGGATTAGAATGGTGACTGGAGCAGAGAGTCAGGAGCCAGCTCTCTGGCACAAGAGATTAGGAGATTAGGATTCTGCCAGGAAGCGGGTCCTAACATTTGCTCTGGGTCTTCCCTGCAGCTGGGAAGCACACGGCCAACTCCCATCGCCTCTCTGCCTTGGTCACCCCAGCTGGGAAGTCCTATGAGTGTCAAGCTCAGCAATCCATTTCACTAGCCTCCAGTGATCCACAGAAGACAGTCACCATGATTCTGTCCGCAGTCCACATCCAGCCTTTTGACATCATCTCTGATTTTGTCTTCAGTGAAGGTAGGTTGGTGGGGATTGCAGTGGGAGGAGAAGGCTGGAGCCAAGGGAAGGCTGACATCATGGGGAAAGGGACCTGTGGGGGGTCCCAGGCTGTTACTACTTGTATTTTCTTTAGGCTGACATGACACTTCCTTTCACTGTAATATTTTAGGAACAGTATCAACTTCCTTCAGTGGCTTCTTCTCCTTTCCTCCTTCTCTCCATTCCTTCTTCTCTCACTTTCCCTTCCCTGCTCCCTCCGTCCCTTTCTTTATGTTTTCATCTTTCTTTTCCTCCTGTCCCTTACCAAAGAGGAACCCTGATGGAGAGAGAGGTAACAGGGTCCATTTGGAAAACCTGTATATAGTTTTGATGCAAGTTTCCCAATGAAAAAGCAGCTAAAATCTCAAGTACTTCTGTAGTAAGCCTTGGATTGCAGAAGGTCCTCTGCTTCTGGAGGCCTCAGTTTCTCCATGTTATTTCAGGCACTTTCAGCTGTAGGTTTTACCAATCTTTTTTCATGTGGCTAGAATGTAGTCGATGTGTGTGCGTGTGTGCATGCATGCACTTGCACACGTCACAGAGAGACAGACTCAGGAAGACCTGTGCCCCTCCAACACTCATCCTTGTGGGGAGGCTCTGGGAAGGGAGGGTCCCTGATCTTTTCCTTCTGGGGTGTGGAGAAGGGCTTCTTCTCAGTCTGTGCTGGTCTCTGAAAGTGGGTCAGGCAGGATATAGGTGGGCAGGTTCAGGATGTCCACATTCTCTTGGTTCTCTGCAGCCCTCCAGAGGTTGAGCACATTTCTGTAGCTTATCTGAATCTAGCACCAGTTTACACTGAGCAAATGTAGGGTAAGTAAAATTTTAAATTCATTTGTTCTTTCTTGTCTGGAGAAGGTCCTTAAGAAATGGGGAGAGATTCTGGTTGCTTTATGGATACCTTCCTTTGGGCTGGGGGTCCCCAGGTGAATACAATCATTGGTATATACAGAATATCAGGGAATCCCCATCTGTATAATACACAAATCATTAAATCATTTCCTGGGGAATCCAGCTTTCATAAAATTCCCCTCCCAACTCAAAGTATACTGAATACAATCTACCGCACCTCTACTAGGATGATTAAGGACCCCTTGAGCATTCTTAAGTTAAATAGTCTTTGACAGAAGACCCACTTCTTTCTTTATTTTTGTATTTTTACCACCCAATACAGTGTTTGGCACACTGTAGATGCCCAGGGAAATCTGGCCGAATTGATATTCTGAAGCCAGAGACTTCTAAATGCTTGAATGCCAGATGAAGCAGAATTTAATATATTTTCTAAGTCAGTGCAACACTTACTTCCACACACTTAGGGAAGAATGGACCATTCCATTTTAATGGATCTTCCAGAAAAAGTAAAACTAAACTCTGAGTATCAAAACCATTACATTTTTTAAAAAATCTGATTATGGAAGTATTTCTAAAATGTAACAGTGTCTTTCTTAAACTGAAAATATTAACTATAATTAAATGTAATTGAGCTATGATTACTGATGACCAGGAATTCAGGAGGAACATATTGGACTGTGTAGAATCAGTCCCCATGGTCCTTCCGACAGATACTTTTGAGTTTATAAGGGGCCTTTATATAGTCCCCATTTACTCTTTGGTTATAAACAAACAAACAAACAAACAAATGGTTAGCTGTTTTTTGGTGCTGCTAGTGCTATGATGGCTGCCTTTAGGTCCTTCCCACAACCTCACTTTCACTCATTCTCCCTTACTTTCACATTGATTCTTACAGTCATTTTCGAACTGAGAAACCAAATCTCATTGATGTGTGGGATCATATGCAAAGTGAAAATAAATGGGTACTGAGTAAGGGCCAGAAGTATTTTCCTGAACATCAGTGAAGTTCATGGCATGGCCTTAATGGGCATCTTTTGTTTGAAAAACAGTTTTTATCCACTTCTCCGTCCTGGACCGGCACGGTTGCTGGGTAGACTTCAAAGTTTGTAAGCATATAGAACTTTCTAAAATACAGATATATTAAGCACCAGCCAATTGTACTTGTCTCACCCAGGCTTTTCTGGGTAATAATTAGGATGTCCCCTCCTGTAGGGTGCCCTGGGGCTCAAAGATCCTGCTCCTGGGAGGAGGGAAGCCTCATTCAGAATCAGTCACTGGATCCCTGTGCCTTTGTATGGCAGGGGCACTTTTGTTTTTCCGCTCCTCCCATCTGTGCCTCTCAGCACCTGCCCCCCACTGTGTTTTGTAAGAGATCATTTTATTTGATTTGGTGGAATCCAAAGCATTCCTTTTGGGGTGCTATTTTGGGACTTGGCACTTGCCCCTCCCCTTTCCCAGAATAGAAGCTCAGGAGGCTTTGATGTGTTGTCCCTACCCCAGTGAGGGAGGCAGCAGTATCTGGTCATACGTGTGCACGCTCATTGCAGGGGTCTGTGCCTGTGGCTGGCAGGTGTGTGCAGGACCTACAGCCAAAGGGTTTCCAATGAAGGACTTAATTCTCTGTGTAAGGGGGCCATGCTGACAGTCTGAAATTTCACACCTGCCTGCTTAATAGACTCTGAGAAAAACAAGGAAGGGTCAGTGAAATGGATTACTGGATACCCACGGGGCTGAAAGCAGCTCCAGTAGAAGTTGATGTCTCTATCCCATAAATCCCTTTAGTGCTTTGAGCTTGGCGACAACCCTGATCCTCAACAGAGCTCTCTTAGCCCAGCACGTCTCCAGCTGCAGTGTGCACACGGATCTTCGGCTACATTGTGCACAACTGTGGTGATCTTGTTACCATGCTGAGTCTGGTTCAGTAGGTCTGAGGGCGGGGCCCAAGGTGCTCTATTTCTAGCAAGCTCCCTGGGGATGCTGCTGATCTTTGGAATCCTGTAGGGGGTTTGAGGGATCTTGAGCTGACCAAGGAGAGGCAGTAACATACAAGCTTGATTTGGTGGTACTTGGATAGGGTTGCATGAGAGGGGAAGCTGCTCAGAGCACGAGACTGTCCAGAGGGAGACGTATGGGGACCACCTCCAGAAGGGGAAGAGGGCAAAGGACAGCCTGGGGGGCAAGGGGGCTTACGTGTCTAGGTGATATGGTTCAGCAGCATAGTAAGGAGTCTCTGGGCCAGGGAGCTCTGAGGTACAGCGGAAGCTAAGGCCTTATACCTACAAGGCCCTAGCTTATCAATGGGCAACAGCTGGTGGGTGAAGTTTGGTATGCAAAGCAGGCAGGCTCCAAGTAGCTGAGGATGTGTTTGTTTGGGCTGGTTTTTAAATAACTAGATGTGTAAAAATTTGAGTTGGGCATGGCAGGCTTTCGAACTAATGGTCTTAGCCTGCAGTGAAGAAATGAACCACCTAGGGGCCAATACACAGAGGCTACTTTGGCTCATTTCTGTAACCAATACACTTTCATGGCCAACGACCAGCCTGCAGTTCAAGGGCACCTCCTGCTTGGCGGTTGGGGTTGATTAACGTGTCCTTCCACAGTGAAGTCCCTGTAGTGCGTCCCTCTGAGCGCCCTAGAAGATTTCTGGCTGGGATGGGATGAGGAAAGCCGCACTGATAGGCAAAAAATCAGCCTGAGAATTGTAATGGCCTGAAAGAAAGGCAAATTTTACGTATGCATAATCACAGAAGAAACATATGGAATGCAGAGGGTGTCTCTGTTCCCCTTTAAAAAAGATTCAGGTTTAACAGGCATTTAAAAGTGACCACAGGGAGGCTGGTCCCTTTTCAGTTCTCAAGGGGGAGAAATAAGCAAACTAACCAACCAACCTGTAAAGAAGGCACTGAGATCCCAGATTACTGCCGAGAAATCGAGGCTCAGAGAAGTGAGGTTCTTGGGGAAGTCCGCCCTCCTGGTGGTGCTGGGGCTGGGGCAAGAGCCTGTCTTTGGGGATCAGAACCTGTGCTCTTATCCTCTCAGAGTTTCAGCTCCTCCCGCTGAGCAGCTAAAATAAACACATGAACGTGGGAGGCGCCTTTACAAAGAGTGTCAGGTCGCCTGAATTCTTGAGTTTTTTATTAGTATTCCTAACAGCATGATTGGGAGATGCCACCTGATATGCATTTTACTCAGATCTGTGTTTTAGCGGTAGTGAATGTGCCTTACCTTGCTCTGTACACCAGTCCCTGAGCCCCCTGTGGCTAGCTGTCACACCTCACCTCAAGTGCAGGAAGGTTTAGCTGATGCTGATTCAGAGCCTTGTATAGACCTGTGGCTTACTTAGCATCTACCAGCCAAAAAATGGGTCACCCTGGGTGGTTGTTCCCCAGGATCTCCTGGGTAAGCATCAAGGGGGAGATAATCCTGTTAAATACTGCTAAGAACTATGTCGAGGGCTGGGATGTGAAGCCCTCATGTGGGGCATTGGAGCTAAGCCATTTGTAGAATTCAGTATTCCTGGTGCTGTCCTGGAACACAGTGTTTCAAGTTGGGTTCTCCTAAGAGCAGATCCCATGCAAGTATGTAAGTGCAAGTGGTTTATTTAGGAGGTGATTCTAGAAAGCACTGATAGGACGCTGGGGAGGTGAGATAGGAAGGCAAGACTACCAGTAACAGGAGCATTAACGAGCAGGTGTCTACTGTGGGTGCTGGGGCTCACACAGCTGGAACTTCTGGGAGTGTAGAACCTACCTCCTACTATCTGGCCTGAGATAGTGGGAAAACGGCACTTACGCACCGACTCTCATCCATCATTGATGGCTGCCAGGGTTGGGGAGCGGTGTAGACTTTCTTAGACTTCTAACCTGCCCTGTAGGAAAAACCTGCTGGAATATGTGAGACTAGTGAATGTCAAGGCAATAAGACACTGTCTAGGTACTGGGATATATAAGCTTACCCTGCCATGCCAAATGTCTTGTGCACAGTAGCAGCTCTCAATAATTGCTTTTATTATCTTTTTTAAAAAATTGCTAGTGCTTACATCTTGGTGAGAGGATCTGCTTGTCTTCAGCCAAGGGTCTCCAAAGCCCACTCATGCTAACAGTCTCTCAGTATACAAAATACATTTTGCTGAGTTTACGGGAGTCTAGAGCCAGTCCAGAGAAAATGGGAAGATGGGTAAGCCCCTTCCTCCAGCTGCCCTGTCAGTGTGGAGGAAGCCCATCCAGGAAAATATTTGTCCTTTCCTCGAGCAGGAACGGTCTGTGCTGTTAACAGAGCTTGAAAAAGCAGGCAGCTTGCCTTTTTGCCCACTGCCCATCTCAGTGCTGTCCATTTGGGATGCAATGAAGAGTTTTGGTAGTTGGACAGCCTCTGGGAGTAAATACAACATTGAGATGGTCATCAAACCACCCAACATACAAAAAATGGTGATCATCAAACAAATAAATGAATAATAAATAAATGAATAAATAAAAACATGGACTAAATAACAGAACCTAAGATGAATCAGGATTTTAGTGGGGGCATCAGATTTATGGTTGAGGGAATCTTATTTGGCCACTGACAACTGGAAACAGATTACCCTTCTGTTGTCTGTTCTGTCTTCATCTGGTTCTTTCCAATGACTAGACTAGACTGGTTCTTGTCTTTTCCAGCCATATGCCATTCTAGGACCCTGGGCCCAGCCAGGGCAGAGGCACAAGGGACCCCAAACCCTGTGGAGATGAACAGGGAATTAGGGGGCTCTGAGCATCCAAAGCCAGATTTAGTGTAGGCAAAGCCAAAGAATATTCTTCTCCCAGGCAAGAGATCTAGGGCCTTCCTTGTTTTAGAATCTGTGGATTGTGTAGTCAGTTTATTGCACAGAATCTTAATCCTGGATTTCATAGGGGCTGTGGATAGTTTTCTGGAGTGTGTGTATTTTAATGGGAAAAAATTGCATCTTTATTTTTACCAATTTCTAATTTTTAATATCCCCTTCAATTATAATTGAAAATAACAACTTGCAGTAATATTAGTGGTAATAATTAATTAATAATTAATAAATAGTGGTAACCTTGTCACCAAGAGAAATCATAGATATTTTTATCCCACATTCATGGGTGCAGATCTTGCAAAGTGACAGTGATGCTTCTCATTACTTTGCGTTTACTTTGATACTCCTCATTACTCATTACTTCTCATTACTTTACCCCAGCCAGTATGTGTACTAATAAAGGAGTACACACATGACTTTCTCCCAATTTATTTAAAGATATTTTGATAGCTGAATTTCAGTGTATCTGTTTCCTTTGTAGTCCTATGTGTTTTCTTTTTTCTGCATTTGTAAGCAGGATTCTGAAAAAGGGTGATGATTTCATCATTACTCGTATAAAAAAGATGGCACTTCCTGCCTTAGTGGGTCATGGCCAGTACTCTTATAAGTGAAAGAGAACAGACTGGCATGGAGAAATTGTTAGATGCACAGGGTCAGGAGAAGTATTGTTTTGTGAAGCTCTGGTTTTAGTTATGTGTATATACTTGTGTTCTGAATTGAAGTGTAAAACATTTTCCCCCCACTCTGGGTCAGAAGCAGAGTTTGAAAACACTAGCTTGAGCCTGAAAGTGGAGAGTGTGATCTTCTATGGGCTCACAGCCTCTCATTTAGAACCCTTGGGGATAGATGGGTTTCAGACGTCAGGATTTTAGATTTTAGGAAAACAATATGGGGGTATAGTCTATATATTATGGAAAAGCCCAGAAGAGTCCAGGCAGGCCCTGTCATCAAATATATTAATATACTCTGTTCCCTTCAGAGAAACAGGTGAAACTTCGTGCTAAGTACAATGAGAATCATGAACATCGTGACAAGTCCAGTGTTGCTGCCAAAGGAGTAATACAGAGTATTTTGGACTTCCAGAGCTCTGTGGATTTTGGAATGGTGGATAAGGGATGGCAGACTCACTAATACCCCTTATTTGACTACCTAGTAGATATGGGTGGCTGAAGATGGGGATTCAGTATTTTTCATGATAATTTTTGACATCCCCTTATTTTCTCATGATGACTATTATTATTTTAAGGGGATCCCATGACATTCCCTTATTTTCCATGATAATAATTATAATTATTATTATTATTACTTCCCATGATTATTATCCCATGATTATTAAAATTATTATTATTATTTATTATTCCCCATGATTATTATTATTAGAGTTTAATACTCCCTTTATATACCCCTTTCTGTGGTGTGTTTAGTTCAGGTTTTTTCCTAAGACAAAAAAAAAAAAAATTCTTAAGAAGTAAACCACAGGGTTAAGCCTCTGCCTTCGGCTCAGGTCATGATCCCAGGGTTCTGGGATCGAGCCCCACATCGGGCTCTCTGCTCAGTGGGGAGCCTGCTTCCTCCTCTCTCTCTGTCTGCCTCTCTGCCTGCTTGTGATCTCTGTCTGTCAAATAAATAAATAAAATCTTTAAAAAAAAAGAAGTAAACCACAATTATAAGGCTAAGTGAAATAAGTTAGAAAAAGACAAATAGCATACGATTTCACTCATTCGTGGAATTTAAGAAATATACAAACAAACGAAGAAAAAAAGAGACAAACCAAAAAACAGACTCAACTATAGAGAACAAACTGATGATTACCGGAGGGGAGGTGGGTGGGAGGCTGGGTGATGGGGATTAAGGCACTTGTCATAATGAGCACTTAGTAATGTAGAGAGCTGTGGAGTCACTCTATTTATTGTATGCCTGAAACTAATAAAACACTGTATGTTAACTGTACTAGAATGAAAACAAAATTAAAAATTAAAACGAAACCAAAACCAAAACCAAAAAAAGAAGTCGACCACAATGGTATTTTAACCATAATATTCTTTGTCAGAATACATTATGTTTTTCTCCAGTGCCTTCCTTAAAGGATGGGATATGAGATGTCATTCTCCCCATAACTATACCAAAGTTATTATCCATTTAAAGATAATACTTTGGGCTGTATGATTCTGACACCAATTCTGATGTGTGGGTGTTTTTCTCAACTACTAAGAAATTCTCTGACAGCAGCTGGGTGTTCTGCAGTTCAACTTACTGCTAACAATATCTCCCTAGAGATACCATTAAATGCCGCTGGTTAAGGACTCCTTCCTACAAGACTGCCTCCCATCCCCACTTCGCTCACCAACTGGACTTCTGATCACCTTGCTATTGGAGCTTCCCATGACCTTCTAGAGAGGCACACAGAACTCAGAGAAACATTTTACTCACTAGATCACTGGTTTGTTATAAAAAGATAGAACTCAGGAACAGCTGTTGTAAGAGACACATAGGGGAAGGCATTGGACAAGAAGGTGGAGCTTCGGGGCACCTGGGTGGCTCAGTGGGTTAAAGCCTCTGCCTTTGGCTCGGGTCATGATCCCAGGGTCCTGGGATCCAGCCCTGTATTGGGCTCTCTGCTTAGCAGGGAGCCTGCCTCCCCCCCTCTCTCTGCCAGCCTCTCTGCCTACTTGTGATCTCTGTCTGTCAAATAAATAAACAAAATCTTAAAAAAAAAAAAAAAGAAGGTGGAGCTTCCATGCTTTCTCCAAGCCCACCACTCTGCCCTAAGCTCCATGTGTTCACCAACCAGAAGCTCTCTGAATCCCATCCTTTGGGGTTTTATTGAGAAGTCCATAGGCACGAGTGATTAAATCATTGGCCATTGGTAGTTGAACCCCAGCCACTTTCTCCTTCCTGGAAATCAAGAGGGGTGGGACTGGAATTTCCAACTCTGATCAAATGTTAGTTTTCCTGGCAACCAGCCCCCATCCTTAGGTGACCTAGGTGCTCTCCCAAATTGACCACATCAGCATAAGCTCAGGTGTGCTTGAAAGGGGTATGTTATGAATATCAGGGTGTTAAGTTTGCAACGAACACATAGAAAATGAACAAAGCCACAGTCTACATTAACATTACACGGGCAACAGTTGTCATGAGGAAAACAAATAGCCTTTGTTGTTAAAATCCCTACTCCAGGAAACCCCATTTCTACTCATTTTTCTCTTTAAAAAGGGAATGTGGTATCATGGGGGAAAATCAATCTTCTGGGTATGGAGTTCTGGGCCCATAGCTGTCTCTGGTACACCTTGTAACAACAGCTAGATTTTTCCCTGGAGAAATGGGTATATTGGACAGCAGGCTGATGCTCAAAGTGTGGGACTCATTAGAGCTGAACTCAATAGTGAAAAAGAAAAGTTCCCTACTAATTCTTTTTAGTCCTCTGGTTGCAACAGAGAAAGGTTCAGTTTAGTGCTAATAATAGGTCCTTAACATTTCCCTAAATTTGTCAAAATATCTTTTTAAAAATCTTCTTTGCAAAAATATCCTTTTTTTTCAGTTGGGGAATGTATGTATGTATGTATGTATGTATATGTTTACTTACTTATTTTAAATAGTTTTATTCAGGTTATAAATGAAATACAATAAGTCTCACATACTTATGTGTGATATGATAAAAATTGACTTCGGAATACACCTATGAAACCATCACTAGCATCCAGAAAAATCAACCTATTCATTCCCTCCAAAAGTACCCTCCTACCTCAGTAATAAATACGTACCTCACTGAGTTCTCAGAAACTGAACATACCTCGGTGAACAGTATGTAAAGCCATGGAGCCCAGAAGCCCTTCTTCCTGCCCACCCTGTGATTCTGTAGCCTTTAAATGCCAGTAGCTCAGGTCTGCTACGGACCTGACCCCAATTCTCCCCCAAGCTACTTTCTGCTAAGTGCTACCCCCCTGTGCTGTTGAGTTAGCCTGTTGGAATTCAGATTGGGGCTTCATTTCCCCTGGGCAAATTACTTAGCCTCACTCCACCTTATCAGTAAAATGGGTACAATTTACTATTTATCTCATAGGATTGCCATGGGGATTAAATGGAACAATCTTTGTTCTTAGAACTGGAAGTTAATTTAGAAACCAAGCATGTGAAGTATACAGCTTTTACAAAGCTGTATGTTTGCCTGAAGTCTTCTAGGTTCTACTTAATAGAAAAGATTCCCAAGGTTCTGACCTTATACTCCTTTCTGCTGGGCTGAGGAGAGTGGGAGGAAGGACTGTGTCAATGCGGATTCTGGAGTAGCCTGGCACACAGTTGGTGCTCAATAAATGTTTACCACATAACCCTGACTTAAAAACTTGGTCTTTATGAAGAGATAGCAAAGCCTGTTTTCTCTAGTTGTGGCTCAGAAGTTCAGGGAAAAGGCCACCAGTTACCCAGAAGGAGCAAAGGCACCTGAGCAAATGTCTCCTGGTTTCTAGGAATAAGCTTTTTTTTTTTTTTTTTAAGATTTATTTATTTATTTTAGAGAGTGGGGGTGGGGCAGAGGCAGAGGGAGAGAGAAAATCCTTAAGCAGACTCCTTACTGAGCACAGAGCCTGACATGGGGCTCAATCCCAGGCCCCTCAGATCATGACCTGACCTGAAATCAAGAGTCAGCTGCTTTGCCACCCAGGTATCCCTCTAAGAATGCACTTCTGCTCTGATCTACAAATGTGTGATCCCCAGGTTTCTCCAAAAATTGCTTTTCTGGTCCTAGGTAAAAACGGAAGCATAGGGCTATTAAACTGTCTTGAGGGTAAGAGTGTAAAATGGAATCAGCACCAAAGTGCTGGTAACATTTTCTTTCCTGATCTAAGTGCTGGTTACATGGGATGTTCACTTGTGAAAATTCATCAACTTCTGCACTTTCTTTTGTTAAAATTGTAGTGTAAGTTACATATACTAAAATACCCAAATCTAAAGTATTTAGCTTGATGCATTTTTACCTGTACTTGCAACCATGTAACCCTTACCTAGATCAAACTATAGGGTATTTCCATCACATCCACAAGTTCCCTTTCCTGTTCCCCATATGTAAGTACTTTTCTGATTTCAATCACCATAGACTTACCTGTTCTTGAACTTCACATAAATGGAATCGTACAGTATGTGCTCTAAGAGTATACGTCTTAGAGTTTCACTCAACATCATGTTTTTGAGATTCCTCCATTGTGTTAAGTGTAGCCATAGCTCATGCCTTCTTAATATTCATTAATAGTCCATTGTATGAATAGATGGGTCTGTTTTTCCATTCCACCTTGATGGACATTTGGGTTGTTTCCATTTTAGGCTATTGTGAATAAAGTGTCCATCAACATCTGTGCTCAAGTCTTTTTGTGTACATATGTCTTCATTATTCTTAGGTAAATATCTAGGATTAGAATGCTGGGTTATAACGTAGGTGTACATTTCCCTTGACTAGAAGCTCCTAGAAGTAGTTGTACCATCTTCCACCAAGGAGGTATAAGAGTTCCAGTGCCTTCATATCGTTATGAACACTCGTTATTTTCAATCTTTTTGAAAGCTGTATATTGTGTGCAATTCTCTATGTGTACACACACTTCAATAAAAAGATAAAAAATTAAACCAGCAATAAAAATGGTGGTTGTGTTTAACACTGAAGCTCTGAAAGTGTAAATCAGTCATCTGGGTGTTTCATTGGCACCTGCCAGGAATCCAATGACTTAATGTTGCCTTATTTAATTGATGCCTTTTAATTTTACAGTGTGCAGAAATATTAAGTGGTACATCCTTATCATTGGTCAGAGAAACATTATGTCTAAGTAAAAGATCTCCCCAAATGTTCGTTGAGAAATCTTTTCACCTCCATTTCCACCTAAAAAGGATTTTAGTTTTGAGAGGAGGACTTGTGATTAAAAATATCTTGACAGGAGCTGATCACTTTCTTCTTCTTTCCCATTTCAGAGCATAAGTGCCCGGTGGATGAGCGAGAGCAGTTGGAGGAAACCTTGCCCCTGATTTTGGGACTCATCTTAGGCCTCGTCATTGTGGTAACACTGGCGATTTACCATATTCACCACAAAATGACGGCCAACCAGGTGCAGATCCCTAGGGACCGATCCCAATATAAGCACATGGGCTAGGGGCCGTTAGGCAGGCAGCCCCGGAGACCCCCTCCCCCAGCTGGATCAGGTAGAGAAACAAAGCACTTTTCCACCTTGTACATGGGATACACCAACATAGCTACAATGCAACAGGCCTGGGTGTCCAAGGCTTGCTTGGCCTGCATCCATGCTTAAACCCAGGGATGGTGGGGGGGGGGGGATTCTTTCGGATTCGTGGAGTGAATGGCAGATATTTTCTCCACGCTGGGGAATGAGGAGGGAGGAGTCAGCCAGCTTTCACACTCATGGTGGCTTGGCTTTCTCTCTCCAAGAAGCAACACATACAACTCAGAGGAGTATCTTGCTCTGAAATTTAAGGATGAAAAGATACTTCTTTTGAAAGACACCCCTTCAGGTTCAGAGACATAGGGGGTGCTTTGCTCCCTTGGCCTACCTTATACAGCACACAAAATACAGCCTCATGCTCCCTACGGCAAGACCCCTGAAAGTGATCCATGCTTCTGGCTGGCATTCTGCATGTCTAGTGATTGTCTTGGGAATGTTTCACTGCTACCTGCACCCAGTGACTTTGCAGCACAGACCCCGTTTAATGTAACTATGCAAAGTTGTTTGGGCTCTAGTATGTCAGGTCCAAGTAAGGGGACCTGAAGAATCAATCGTGTGAGTTTGTTTTTCAAAATGAATTAAAACAACACTACTGTCTAACATGTGGCTGCTTTCTTGAAACAAGAAGACAACATGGTTTCTAACATGGTTTCTTTGGCACCCAGAGAAGAGAGGGGTATGGTGAAGATGGGCTTTCATTTCTGTGAGAGGAAAGCAAAGAAAGGGCAGGGAAGCCAAAAGAGGGAGGTTGTGTTTTTAGGTTAAAAAAAAAGCCCCATGGATTTATTTTGGCAAACATAGTTTTAATAATGGCCCCTCTTGAACAACTGGTCTAATAAGGCTTCTTACGCTTTCTGGTCTTGAGTTTGGCATTTCACTTCAGATGAAAAAGCTGGTCTGAACATGGGAGCCTAGGTTGAGTTGTGTTTGAAGTAAAATAGAACTTGCTGGAACTTCCCAGAGAAAAGTTCAGAGTTTAAATTTCACTAACTTTCTAAATAATCATTTTTCTGAAAAATCTGAGTCAAGAGAGGGGAAATCCTTTCCTCTGATGTTAAGGATGGGAATCTCCCCACCCCCCATATGATTTCTAACATGAGAAGCAACTCATGAGTTCATCTCCCCAAATCCTCAACTGCTGAGAAGAGCATATCCTTAGGAGTTCATTATCCCAGGGAATCTTGGTAAGTATTGGTCAGTTGCTATTCTATTACCTGTTTGTTTGCTGCTGCTCTGTCAGTCCATCAGTCTTTCCTCCCTGCATCATCTGTCTTCAGTGTCTGCCTGGTACCAGGGAGGAAGACAGTTGCACATTGTGCAAGGAAAAGGAAATACCTTCTATCAGCTGCCGTCTTGTCACCCCATGTCCCAAAGCTGACAAACTCATTCTTTTTTAGCATCTCGTATATTTTTTTTAAAAACTTCCTATTTATAGGGAACCACCCAAGAATTTGGGGGGAGAAATGGACACTTAGATGTATCAATGAGTTACCCTTGCTCTCTGTAACCCCTTCAGAAAAAAATATTTAGACCCGATTCATATTTCTGTATACTCCGTATTTCCTTTCTTCACTTTTACAAAAGTAAATTTGTGTCTTGAAAATTTCACTTTCACAAAACATGGGCCTCATGATGAGTTTTGGAGTTGTCATCCACTCAGCAAACCGCCAACAAGCAGGTTTTGAGCACCCACTGGGTACAGGCTCTGTGCCACGTATACAGTAGTAAACCCACAACTCAGAGTCTCTGGGGTATGACTGCCAGACACCCGTCCACAGGTTGTTCCAAAAAGAACAAGTGCCCTGGCTCTTTTTCCAGTGTTATCACATGGCCGCATCCCTGTGGTTAAGCAGATCAATTAAATCTTTCCAGAATCCAACTTTCTGAATTTTCAAATTTCGGTGTTCCCCCCCACCTTGCGACATGCAGTCTGTATATGAAGACACATTACCAGGACTATTATTGCTCTTAATCACAGCATCTCCATTTAGTTGTCCTAAAATTAGGTCTCTAGCTCAGCCTAATTTCTTTGGGCCTCACCTTATTTCTCTCAGTCCTGCCTTTATCTTATCAACAAAGTAAAATAAAGCGGAGCCTCAGGGTCACCCCAGGTGCAGTGGTCTCTAGGTGGAGAATACAAGTTGTCCAGAGGGACTGACTCAGCCCCCGGTCTCAGCCCGGGCTCCTTTCTTGGCCCTTCCCACTGTCCTGCATTTCACAGTTGCCCCTGTACCTGGGGCGAGCTGAGATGGTGGCTCACGTCCTCGCATTTTTTCTCAAGTTCAGAGAAGAGAGAGAAAACACACGGACAAACTACAGCTGCTCCATTACCCCCTTAACTGTCATTTTCTTTTTTACTGCAGTTTTAACCACAAACGCCTCTGGGCACAAAAGGATGCTGGGTCTGGTTGCTAGTCTGCCTGCCTGGAAAAGCCCAGCCAGATGAACCATATGCAGATTTCTTTGTCGGGAGGAGGAAGGGGGAGTTTGATTTAAATTGTGAGTGCCTTTCTTTGCAAGATTCCCCCTGTTCTCAGGAAGTAGCTTCCAGGGAAGCTGCCTCGGGGGTAGGGGAGACTCTTGTCTCCAGCCTGAGAAAGCCCTCTAAACTATAACTACTCTCTTCTCACCGATTGGCCAATCTTTTTGTTAACAAAGACTTGGCAAAGCCCAGTAGGTGTGGGAGACAGCGGAGAAACACAAATGGAGAAATGGGTTGGGGGAAGGGGGAAGAGGTAGGAGAGACCAGCAGTGTTTCCTGGAGGCAGCATGCTGTGTGCTCAGGACAGGGTGTTTCTCTGGGGAGGTGGTCCAAGCTGGCACTGGGCACAAATACGTCCCTGGGACAGAAACCTGAGGGACCAGAACCCGGCAGGTGTAGCTTTGAATCAGTGTGTCTCCAAGTGCAGTTCACACGGTGCGCATCAGTCATCCCAGGGGGCTACTGAAAAGCATCAGTTCTAGGGGTGCCTGGGTGGCTCATTCGGTTAAGGGTTAAGCATTGGACTTCAGCTCATGTCATGATCTCAGAGTTCTGGGCTTGAGCCCTGCTTCAGGGTCCCCGATCAGCGGGAATCAGTGAGGTTGTCCCTCTCCCATGCCTCTCCCCGTGCTTGTGCTCTCTTTCTCTCTCTCTCAAATAAACCAATAAAATCTTTTTAAAAAAATTAACAAAAAGAAAAACATCAGTTCTAGAGCATCATCCAGACTGATTGGGGACCTCTCTGGTGAGAACCTAGAATCTACAGTTTTATTATGCTTCCCAGACAATTTTGATGCAGCAGGATGAAAACTGGTGAAAAAGCCTTTGCTCTCAGCCTACCTGCAATGTTGGGCACATCACCAGGCTTCTCTGTGCTCTCTAATCTGAAAATGGAGCTTGCTCCCCCATCCTTGCAAAGTTATCTGGGGATTCATGATAGTACATTTCTGTCTCTAGCACATCACCTGGCACCCTGGAAATGCTCCATAAACGCTAGTATTAGTGACAGGTGTTCTAGCACAATACTTCACATGTGCATTCAAAGTTCACCTGCCATCCAAGTTCAGGAAAGATCCAAAGGGACTGATGCAGGGATTTTTAACCTGGCATTCACAGTTTTCCACACCAGTTTATTGTGAATTCAGAGTGTGTTTCTATGCAGCGACTTCCTGCCCCCCCCCTCCACCGCCCAGTAAACCACTGGGGAGGGGGGTTAATTTACAGGAGTGGGAGTGACTATCAGAGTGCATGGACTGGGATGGGGAAAAAAAAACACCTTTAGTTTTTACCAACCTCAAATGAAAGGCAGCATTTCCTTCAATTACAGACATAGTCACCAAACCACTGTGGTACAGGCGAGAACTGTCATCAGTAGAAATCACTGCATTACACCTGTTGGAGAGATCTCAAAAAATCACATAGGTATATTACTTTGAAATTATGGTAGTTACTAGACCCATCATAAGATCGTGTTATTTAAGAGATGCCTGGGTGTCTCCATGAGTTGGGTTTCTGCCTTAAGCTCTGGTCATGATCCCAGGCTCCTGGGATCAAGTCCCACATTAGGCTCCTTGCTCAGTGGGGAGCCTGCTTCTCCCTCAGCCTGCTTCTTCCCCTCCTTGTGCTCTCTGTCTGACAAATGAATAGATAAAATCTTTTTTAAAAAAAGATCTTTTTAATTAATACATAATAATGACGAAATTAAAATATTTTGATAACTATACTTCTCTTGGTTCCCTACGTATTTTACTTTAGCATTTAAAGACATTTTCCTGAAGAGTTCAAGCTATGAGGGTCCAGGGTACAAAATTAGGCTAAGAACTCCAAGGCTAATGGCTACTTCAGTTGTCATGTGAAGTGATATTTACATCACCTCACACCTGTTAGAATGGCTATCACCAAAAGACAAGAAATAGAAAGTGTTGGCGAAGATGTGAAGGAAAGGAAACTCCTGTGCCTTGTTGGTGGGAATGTAAAGTGGTGCAACCACAATGGAAAATAGTAAGAAAGTTTCTCAAAAAATTAAAATTGAAATACCATATGATCCAGAATTCCTCCTGCTCCCCTTATCCCAAGGAAATGAAAACATTAACTTGAAAAGATGCCTGCACAGCCATGTTCATTGCAACATTATTTACAATGGCTGAGATCCAAAAGTTACCCAAGTGTCCAAAGATAGATGGATGGATAAAGGAAACAATGTGTGTGTACACACACACACACACACACACACAAATTTCTCACCCATAAAAAAAAAATCCCCCAAAAGGAGGAAATCCTGCCCTTTGAGACAACAAGAATGGACTTTGAGGGCATTATGCTTAGTGAAATACTTCAGATAATGGCAAACATTCACTTATATGTGGAATTAAAAAAATTTGATACAGAAAACTGATGGTTGCTGGAGGCAGAGGATGGGGGGTTGGGTGAAATGGAGGACGGGGTCAAAAGGCACAAACATTTTTTGACTTTTACAAAATAAATAAGTCCTGTAAGATAATGTACAGCATGGCTATGATTAATCATACTGTATTATATATTTGGAAGTTATGAAGCATAAATCTTCAAAGCTTTCATAAAGAAAAAAATCATAACTATGTTGTTGATAGATGTTAACTAGACTTATCATTTCACAACATATATATATATATAGCAAATCATGTTGTACAACTGAAACTAATATGTCAATTATCTAAAAAACAAGTGACTGAACTTGTCAGGTTGTCTGCTAGGGAAGGATCTGCAAAGACTCATACGACCAATGAGATAACAAGTGTTTGCTGGCACTGACTGGGGATTTTCTGGACCTTGGTCTGGGTGATGAGTGAACAAACTAGGTAAAAAAAATCTCTGCCCTAACAGTACTGAAGTGTGTGTGTGTGTGTGTGTGTGTGTGTGTGGTCTATTCAGGCAGTATGATTCATTTACTGACACTGCCTAACTTTGGGAACCTTGGTTATCTCAATTAAGATGGATCGCATAAGATCTTGGAGTCTCTTTTTGCTTTAAATTTTTTTCAGTTGCTGACAACGATCAGGCATACTTACCAAAACATTTACCAAAACATGGGCAAACCTTTCAGGAAAAGGAATCCTTTTTCTTTTAAAAGTGTATTTTGCTCCAGAAATTGGCAACCCATAGAGTTTCTCAACACGTCTTTTTGTCCTTCATTAGATCTATTGACATAGATGTTAGTTTCTCGCACATATTCTCTCAGCCCTTCTTGGAGGCCATTTGCTGACAGTTTCTGTACAAGCTTCCCATATCTCTCTCTCTGTCAAAGGGAACAAACTTTGTCCTTATACAGGGCAAGATAGAAGTTTAAGAATTGATGTCCTGTGAGCAACTCTCAGTCAATGAGGCATAGAAGATGGTAGAGAGGGACTACTCAAGCATCATCACCTCCAAAAGGACAATTCTACAGGGTCTCTCCCAGAAGGTTTTCAGTGGGACTGAGCTCCAGTTACCCAGAGTGGTAAGCCATTCATTTAAAAAGGCTTTTAAAAAAAAACTTCTCTCCCTTTTTCATCTCACTTCTCCACTCTGCCATGTTGAGTGAGTTTCCTGGGATCTTCTCCCAAACAAAGTACTTGTATCTAAGTATCTATCTTAGGCTCTCCTTTTGGCAGAACCCACACTAAGTTAATATATTTCTTTGGCCTGGAAATACGGCTGAAGAAGCACACACGTGAAGGCTCAAGTTGACCGACTTTCCCAAACAATTTGGATTTGTACTACATCGTGTCACTTTCACAGAACTGGTCCTGCTTGTACATTTTGTACGTGCTTCAGACTGAATTGATTTTTTTTTCTCTGCCTGGAATCTCATTACTGTTTCTTTCATGACACAGTGCTATTCGTTTGACTGGTTTGACCAAAGAATCTGAACTCATTGAGTTGTTAACTTCATGGAATGATTTTATTCTTTTTTTCAGTAATTGCTACTGAGTGTCTTCTTCCCAGTGGGTAATGGGGATACAACCATAACTCAGTCTGATTCCATCTGTGTAATCCATTTTAAAAAAATCAATCTCATTCTAATTCAAAATGACCCCCCCCCTCTTTTGCTTGGGCTAAACTTGTATCAGAGAAAGAGGTAACAGTAGATAGGTCACAGTGGCAGGAGACATGGTATATATTTTTGTTCTTCTTTTCTTTCTTCTAGATTCTTCCCCCAAACCATGGGGTCTCACACTAACACATGGCCCAAATCTGTGGGGAGCAGCCTGGAAGGGAAGTTCCAGTAAGCAGCTGGCTGAAGTCAGCTGCCTTAGAAATGCTGCTGGAAGAAGGGGAGGTGACTGACTGTCATTTGAGTCAGCCTAAGAAACTACGGCCTCTGCTATTGAGACTGGTCTTGGTGTGGATGGTCCCAGTAGGCTTTAGAGTAAGGTTCAGCTCCACCCTGAGCCCATCCCCCTACAGAAAAGTTGCCTTATCTCCCTTTAGAATATTTATCTCCCTTGTGATGCCTGCTTCCAATGCATTGTCCAAATTAGGCATATTATTACTTGGTTAAATGGTTTGAGATGTTCCCTTTTCCCTCTCCATGGCCCAATGCAGACAAAGAGACCTGGTGTCTTCTTCCACATCCAGCAATGGCTTCCTTCCCTGGGGGAGGATGCTTCCATCTTTCTCTTCCCTGGCACATGATATACTACATCATTTCTCAGCCTGCTACCTGTGGCTATTTTCTTAGGGTTTCCTCCTTCTGAAATTTCCAGGTTAAGAAATGAACTCTTAAAAAAAAGATTTCATTTATTTATTTATCTTTGGGAGAGACAGAGAAAAAGATAAGAGAGAGAGAGAGCGAGAGCGAGAGAGAGAGAGAGAGAGAGAGCAGGAGGAGGGGCAGAGGGAGAAGGGGAGAATCTTGAGCAGACTCTGCACTGAACTCGGAGCCCAATGTGGGGCTCAATGCCATGACCCTAAGATCATGACCTGAGCCAAAATAAAAAATCGGTTGCTTAACTGACTGAGCCACCCAGGCGCCCCAAGCAATGAACTCTCTATACACAAGCGTCCTTCTCAACATGTTGGGCTAAATGTTAATGCCTCCCTGGTCCCCCAAAGAAGAGGAGACACCCAACACTGTCTTTCTGTCTACTAGAGAGCCTTCACTACACCTGCTCTAATCCAGAATAATCTCATCTTTATGTCTTTTGTTGGTAAAAGTCTTCGGATCAGTTCAGCATCTCTGAAAAAGGGAAGTGGAGAGTGGAAGTCTTTAGTTATGAATCTGGCTTTCCTTGCATGTGGCCTTCTGGACTTCAGTAATTTTTTTTCTCAGTTGTGGTATCTTTACCACAGTCTTCCACTGTATGTGACCTCTAGGGATGGAAATATTTATCTTCTGTTCATGTCATCATGATGTTACATTCTAACTTTATTCTTACTCATTTCCATTCCCCAAGATCACAGAGAAAGCATTCTTGATTACTCAAGAAAACAAATTCAGGAAATCATCGGATTTTCTAATAACATTTGGGAAAAAGGCAAACATTTATTTTTATTTGCAAGTGCAGTTTCTGCCAATAGTTAGTGCTCACAAAACCTTTTAAGCTACAGTAACTTTTGTTAAACTCAATGAATATCTATAAAATACCCAGTGATAAGAAAATTACAGAAAAATTTCCATTACATTGTTGAAAATGTTTGGAATCCAAAATCCACAATTTTCTACAATGGTTTTTAATATTTGTTCTGGTTAAAAAAAGATTTTCTTTTTCTTTCTACTTCTACATAGTCCTGGTTAAATTAATATAATCTGTTCCATGAACTTTTATGACGGCCATTTTCTGGATTTAGATTTTTATTCATACATTTTATATTAATATTTTAATATTTTACATAAAACATTGATTTGTTGTGTTTTATGAAACAAAATTCTAGATCCTATTTGTGGTGAGACATTTCCAGTTTGGGGGAAAAAACTGAAAAATCTAATCTGTAGAAGGTCATTTTACGCCTTTTTTTTTCCTTTTTAGCTATAATAAATAATTAGCAACCTATTCATTACAAAAATTCTTAATTATGCTTAGAGCAACCAGAGAATTTTCACAAATTTAAATTCCTATTTGTTACAGTATGTTGAAGTCATTAAGAAAAGCCTCTGGTTTTCCGGTTTGGTAACAAATGGCTTTTTTTTTTTCTGATGCATAATTAATAGAAACTAATGATGACTATGTAGCTCTTCCAGAGTTTTTAAAGGCAAGTCTATATTGGCCTACAGTTAACATGCAAATTCATCCAACAAGCAACACAAAATGTATTGTAGTAGTCATTCATTTTTATCGACATTCAAGAAGATCTAGTCAGCAGCACAACTCCCCTATGTCGGAAACACATTATAACAGGGTCACAACTGAAGTCAGAACACACCTGGTGAAATACCCCTTTCCTAATTCATCCTCTAGAGTCAGTTCCGACTTCCAGCACGATACAGGAACAATAGCAATTAATACTGTGGTACGAAGGTAAATACAGACAAGAGTTTGGTGTGCTAGCATACAGAGTTTTCAAAACAGTGACAAACGAAACCAAACATCTTGCCCTGTTCTCTCTCCTTTCCCTTGGTGAGACTGGAATTCTCAGTCTTCCTTCAACATTCAGTTTGGGGAACTGGGTCCAATGATCCTAGCACTGAAAACTGTTTCCTTGGTGAGAAATGTGGCCACACTTGGGGAGGGGGGAATATCACACCCACTGGAGAGAGGGCATGGGGGAAGGGAACACCCTGCTGTGCAAACACTGTTCTGCCATTAATAGCCTTGAAGGAAAATTTGAATTTTCCAAAGATTAAGCTTTATCCCAAGGAGTGGCTTGGTGGCCTACTGTGTCTCCAATTTTGTTATTTTTGGTTGGATAAATAGAATGTGCACCTCCATCACCATCACTCTTAAGTCTTCCTCCATCACATAAGACACTTGTTAAGATAAGAAAGATATTCTACTAAAGCTGACGGTGATTGAGAATCATTCAGTATTCAAAGTTCCTAAAGAATCGTTGGTTTTCTGAAAGGGATAAAAAAGTAGGAAAGGCTTTGTTCAAACTCTTGCTAGTAAACAGGTATTACTTCAACTGATACTATGGCTACGTGACATCAAAGTACTATAAATTATCAAAACTATTGTACAGAAAAATTACAAATTCATTGCAAAATACATTACACTGCTACCATTAAGAAAAAAGTGCTTTTTGTTTTCCTTTCTTTTTTTTTTTGCCAGAAAATTATTCTTTCAATATAGAAAATCCTATGCGTTACCCTGCATGTGGCTAGGATATGTCATAACGGAGTTTGTACTGAGTCCTTCTGATTTGCTGGATGAAGGGCTGAAAAATATAATAATGACTATTAAAGCCGTGTTCCAAATGACCACGCCAGCTGTCAGTGGAGAGATGCCTGTTTTAAGACACAAGAAGATGCCCTGGTCTGTTGAACCCTGCCTGTCATCACATTGTCCCACCGATCAGCTGGTTAGAGTACACAGGCCTTTTTCATGTTCCTCATGTTCTCCTGAATTATTGTCATGTCCTCATCTAGCTCTTCCACCTTGATTCCACCAGTAGAATCTTCTACTCAGTGATGTCTGTATTGTCTCATAAGGGGAACGATGCAAGATGGCGGACCTGCCAGTTTCAAGAATGGATGTCCAAGGAGTTCCTGGGCTGTGGCTCTTTGGGAGGGTTCCCTCACCAGCATCAGGTCTAGGAATCCCCGGAGCACTGAAGAAACCTGTGAGAATACAAGATCCCATCCTGAGGACTAACACAGAAACCGAACCCAGTTCCCCAAAGTGGTTTTCCAGCCACTTCCCAGTTAAGTCATCCTATCAAACATCAAATTCTAGAAAGTCAGCTTGAGAATAAAGAAGTTATGGAAGCAGTAAGTATATCTTACAAACATTCAAATTAAGTGTATGTCTTACAGTGGTGTGTGTGTGTACACACACACACACACACACACATATATATATATGTATGTCTTATGTATGTATATGTATGTATATATATATGTATGTCTTACAGTCGTGTACACACACACACACACACACACCACTGTAAGACATATACTTAATTTGAATGTTTGTATATATATACATACATATATGTATGTATATATGTATATATATATGTGTGTATATATATATATATATATATATATACACCTATTTACTCTCCAGTCTCACCACAACACAGAACATTTCTACCACTCCAGGGGGCTACTTTGGGTCTCCTTCCTGTTAATACTCATCTCCCTCCAAAGGTTCACCACTGTCCTGCCTTCTAGTAGCATGATTCTGCCTCTTTTGTCCTTTCTAGAGATGGAGTTATATACTGTCAGGTTTTCTCTGTCTGGCTTCTTTTACTCAACGTTGTGTCTATGGGATTCATCCCTGAGATGTGCAGTAAAAACTTTAACCTTCTCACTGATGTATAGTATTCACTGTTGAATTATACCACATATTATTTATCCATTTGGAAAACAACCTTGGGTGGTGTTTAGTTTCTGACCATTAGGATTAAGGCTGCTCTTGTATGTGACTTGGAAGAACTCCATGACATTTCCATTGGGTGTGGGACTATTTTGATACCATGCTATTTTAACCACTTTTGATTATTTAAACTTAGTCCAATGCAGTAAAACTCTTAATCTCCTGTTCAAGCAGTTTCCTGTTTTCCTGAAAGTTTACACAACTATAGGGGTGATTCTATAGGGGCTCTTCCCTAAGCTTTAGGGGTAAGGGGAGAGGGTAATTCTCCCCTAAAAGGCAGACTCAATTCCTCCCAGTGCCATGAGGCAGAGGGGAGGGGAGGAGTGGTATGTGTGCGGTCATTTTTTATATGACCTTGTGGAAATGGCCACTCCCTCCCAGCAAGCCTTTCCCTCCACCCCTACCAGCAGTTCCCAGACTGCTGTTTCTTTGACTCAGCATCATTATTTTCTGAGCTTGAACCTAGTTGGCAATTCTTGGAAAACATGAAAGACCCTACTTGGTCCCTTAACCACGCTCTTCATCGCCCTGTATGATCTGGCCCCTGCTCCCCTCCCTGACATGTCTTACCCTTTCCCCTGGCTCACTTTGCTCAGCCACAGAAGATTTCCATCTTGGCATAGGGCCTTTGCACCTGTTGTTCCCCCTGCCTCAGACATTTTTCTCCCAGATCTTTGCATATCTTGCTCCTTCCTTCTATTCATACTCCAGTTCAGATGATCTGTCCCTAGAAAGGGCTTCTTTTACCCCTCAACCTAAACAAGTTCCCAATCCCCTCTCCTGCATACTTCATTGCATTAGTGTTTGCTTTGCTTCATAGCATATATCAGTCTCTGAAATTATTTTGTTCATCTGCTTGTGGTTTACCATATGCCTCCCCAACTAGAACACAAGCTCTATAAGAGTCAGAAAACTGAGGTCTTGTGCTGCAATATTCCCAGTAATTAGAACAGTCCCCAGTATGTCACAGGTGCTCAGGAAGGGAGTTCTCATGGAGTGCCTGATTTATTCTTCTGGCCCACCCTACAACAGACAAACCAGTTGTAACCCATTTTACAAACTTCAGAGATGGAGAGGCTGACTCCCTTGACCACTGAGTGAACAGGAAGAACAGAGATCTGAATTCAGGTGATTCGAATTCCAAAATCCAGATCCATCAACCAGGATCTACTCCTAGGTATGAAATACCAGTCTTTGAAGCTACAGAGAGACTAAAAATGTCTAAGAATGACCTTTGAGCTTCAGCAACAGATGGTGCTTCTTACCTTGTGTAGGTCCTTCACTCTTGGAGGTAAACTGTCCCGAATCCTCCGCATGGCCTGGAGGGGAGGCTCATTGAAGTAGGGCGGCTCACCATCGATCATTTCTATCACCATGATCCCGAGGGACCAGATATCCACCTGTTAGGCACAATCCAATGGTTATCTCAGGCAAGGAGAACATTCTGAAATGTTGGATGTTTCCAGGGGACCCAACAGATTCATACCCATTTATAAATTAAGGTGGTATTTGTAAACTTCCAAAACTTATAGCCCAGATTTACAGACTGAAGTGCCAATTTACCCAGTTTTTGCTAATGGTTTTCATTTGCTTTATTTTTATTGTTATTTTATTTAAATTCAGTTTAACTAACATACAGTGTATTCATTTGCTTTTTAAAGACAACTTCAGTGAAGATTCTGCCATTTAGGTACACATGAATATCTTAACATGCTCGAGTTCAGAACTTTTTTTTTTTTTAACTGCTAAATTGGGTGGTTACCTATCTGGGCAGATAAGAAAAACACTCAAATTTTATGTTATGAACACAGAGAAGACAGTTGCATTTAAACCATAAAAAAAGGCATCTGACATATTCAGAACAAACTGCAAAAAGCCACATTGCCCAACAGCACGATATATGCTGATCCTTTTATTAATTTGATTTTTAAAAATAGCTCTTCCTTCCCTACGTCGGGGTTCTTTCCTTTACATTTTATCATTTTGAAGTAGTGTGCACAAAACCCTGCTTTACAAAACCATTTTACAGGAAGCTGACAAGCAATTCTTTCTGAGTGCAGAATGGGAAGTCAGGATAATGAGAAGCCATAGCTAGGCTATTGGTTCCCAGTTACAGCCACTTCCCAGTCCCAGGCTCCTTACATCTCTTATCAGTGAGCTGCATTCTTGTTATAAGCCTTGCCGTGATCTTCACTGAGAATTTATGCTCTCGGGACCACAGTGAGACAAACAAGTCGAGTACTCATTCAAGGGCAAGCAAACAAGGGAAAGAGAGCAGAGCCGGCCTTCATTTATGCTGATATCCTTAGTTCACTGGTCCATGCCACCTCTTCATGCTTCCTCTTAGAATCACCTTCTGCACCAGAATGTGTGGAAACGCTGTGTGCCCGACTGGAACGAGCTCCTTACTGCGTGCGTGGAGACTTGCATGCCTCAGGGCTTTGCTCACAGTGCTCTCTCTCTCTAGAACACTTTTCCTCCACTCCTTCTGGCCCCTCATTTTCACATACCCAAACCTTATCCCTTAACAGATTATGAGCAATCGCTTCTTTTCCAAGGGAAGCAGAAATTGTGCCCTATTTTAAAATGCATTATAATATTCGTAAATAATTTTTTTCTAGGGGAAAAACATCACTGCTCAGCCCCCAATATTACCTCTATTCTGCAGAGATGTCTCTGACTCTTTATCCTTTAAGTCATGACACCTGCTCATGTGTGCATTTCTGGCCACATTTCAAGTTGTGTTGCCCTGTTTGGGGTATGCCTGCCACTGAGGATGGGGTCAGAGTTTGCATGATTCCCCCTACCCCAGTGTCTGCTTAGGACCTCGATAAATGCCTCTGGATCAATGCTGTGCCAATTTCCTCCATGGTGGGTAGTCCCCTTCCTGCCACAACCTACTCTATGACAAATCTAGTGAATGGGGGTCAAATATGGAGTCAAACATCATTGCGCTGATCTGTGGTCATTAAGTCTTTCAGAACCACTGCATCCTTGAGCCTGTCTAGCCACCCCCAATGACTGCCACCCCCTTACCTCTGTCCCATAAGGTAGCCTAGAAATCACCTCGGGTGCCATCCAGTAGGGAGTGCCAACCAGTGATTTCCTCTTGGGCACCTCTTTAGAAACTTGAGCACAAAAACCAAAGTCCGATAACTTTATCTGAAAAGGAAAGGAATGCAACAAAGTTAACAACCTAAAAATACCAGCTTCCAGATGGAGAAATAGGGTTTCAAATTTAAAACAAAAGTCTCATGAACAGGCCTTAGAAAAATTGGTGGTCGTCAGACCCTTTTATTGGAAAGGCATGATCCATTTTTTAAAAAAAGATTTTATTTATTTATTTGACACAGAGAGAGAGATCACAAGTAGGCAGAGAGGCAGGCAGAGAGAGAGGGGGAGGCAGGCTTTCCGCTGAGCACAGAGTCCGATGCGGGGCTTGATCCCAGGACCCTGAGATCATGACCTGAGCCGAAGGCAGAGGCTTTAACTCACTGAGCCACCCAGGCACCTAAGGCATGATCCATTTTAATGGAGAAATCTCCCATGTTCCACCAGGGTTCACTTGTAAATGGAAAATAAAAAAAATTTATAAATTACACTCCAAATGACAAATTGTTAAAATTCAAACCCACAACTTTAATTTAATGTACAGATGATGGTTTAGTGTAAGTAAATTGCTAGTTTTTGTTTGTTTGTTTGTTTTAAGTAGGCTCCATGCCTAGCATGGAACCCAGCACAGGGCTTGAGCTCACGACCCTGAGATCTAAGATCGAGCTGAGATCAAGAGATGGATGCTTAGTGATTGAGGCCCCCAGACACCCCAGTAAATTGCTATTCTTAAGGTAAGTTTTGTACAAACTGCTGCTGTTTAGGTGGTTTTGCTTTGAACACATTCAGATTTCCAAGTACCATGAGAGAATTAAAATGATCAACCCCATTTCCGTATTTGAATTAATGCAAGACGCTATTGCATATATGTGGAATGCTGAGATATCATTTTGAAGTATTGCTCTTTTTGTTTTCCTCCTTTGCTTACAACAAACTGAATTTGCCAATGTAAACATCAGTGTGGGCAGAAATATGGGTGTAGAAACTGGGTGTTAACACTAGGTCACTAGGGGTTTAAGTGGCCATCCTAATGACCCCATGTATATATATGTTATTTATCCTAGATGTCATCAGAAGAAAAAAAAACCCTGAAAATCCTTGCACAGAATTTTTAAGATTATCCTTAAGAACCATTAGGCTCCCTGCAGGTTTATATACTCTGGAAAACCAGGATTCAGTTTATTTCTGGGGGCTGTGACTCCTATTCATGATGGCTTGTCTGAACTTCAGATGGCCTCACTGAAGAGGACTGGGGCTTCGGGTTCCTGGTGATGATAGAAAACATGCAATGAAAATGATGCTTCAGAATGGGTGTTCGAAGGTTAATTTCCATAGATTAAACGTATGGTCTCTATGGCACAAGTTCTCCCTTAATTCTCTTCAGAACTCCCTGAACTTTTTCAACATTTTTCTCTGGCTCTTTCTCTGCTGCCTGTACCTTAAAGACTGGGCTTCTGAGGGTTTGTGTCTTAACCCTCACTTCTTGTCTTTATATGCTCTTGCTGGATAGTCTTTCTCCTCCCATGGTTAATGCAGACCTCTCTCCTCCCTTCTCAGCCTATATTTCCATTGAGTCTGTGTTTCCACATAGAGTTAAATTTTATGAAAGGTATAAAGTCTGTGTCTGGATTAATTTTTTGGATGTGGATGTCCACTTGTTCCAGCACTATTTGTTGAAAAGACCATCTTTGCTCCATTGTATTGCCTTTGCTCCCTTGTCAGAAATCAGTTGACTATATTTATGTGGGTCTATTTCTGGGTTATTTGGTGCCACTGGCCCATCTGTCTTTCCTTTTGCCAATACCACACTGTCTCAATGACTAAAGCTTTCTAAATAAGTCCTAAAGTCAGGCAGTGGTAATCTTGGATGACTTTCTTCTTCTTTACTATGTTTTGGCTATTGTGTTGGTCTTTTGCCTCTCCACATACACTTTAGAATCAGTTTGTCAATTTCTACAAAATAATTTGCCTGGACGTTGACTGGGATTGCAACAAATCTATAGATTGAGTTCAGAAGAAATTACATTTTGGGAATATTGAGTCTTCCTATCCACAAACATTGAGTATCTCTCCATTTATTTAGTCCTTTGATTTCATTCATCACTTCTGTAGTTTCCCTCAAATAAACCTAGTATATGATTTGTTAGATTTATGCCTAAATATTTTAGGGTGTTGATATAAGCAGCACTGTGTTTATAATTTCAAATTCATTTTCATGCTATATGCTAGCATATAGCAAAATGACGGACTTCAGTCTAAAACCATATATCCTTCAAACTTGCTATAATTGTCATTAGTTTTAGTTTTTCTTGCCAATTCTTTTGAATTTTCTACATGGATGATCATATCATCTGTAAACAAAGACAGCTTTATTTCTTCCTTCCCAACATGTTTACCTTTTATTATTCCTTTTCTTGAATTACTGCATATGCTACTACTTGGGGGAACATCTCTGTCTACTTCCTAGTCCTAGAGGGAAAGTATATTCAACTCTTAATTCAAGAATATGAAATTCATATTTCAAGGCCCTTGTCACTTCTCACTTACTCCAGAATTTTTCTCAGGAGCCCATATTGATCTCTCCTCTTTAAATGTGAGAGAATTTAACGTTCATTCAATCTTGAACTATTTTCTGATGCTGATTTTGTCCCTGCAGCTAGAAATGACAGTCCTTAGAGGCAGAAGCTCTGCCTCCTAATCGTGAAGCCTGTGTTCCTTAAAATCTGGGAAAACAGTAGATACCCAAAAAACACATATTACTAGATTGATTTTATTTTATAATGACACAAACATATATGATAGCAAGTCGTGTGGTAGAAGACACACTGGTACTCTTTCTGAAACCATTATTGACTCTCTGAAGACAGCTGCTTCTAGAATCAAAGTTGGAACACAGATGAAATGGGGGTAATATTTGGGAAACTGTATCTTTTTCTATTTCCTTGTTAATGATCTCCTCTCTAATCAGGCCAAGGTTAGTGGGGGCGTGGGTTGGGGTGGGAAGAGATTGGATTGTTCCTGATGGAATGCTAGAGAAAACTGGCTTAATGGAGAGATACTTTACTCAATTGCTTTGGCATATCAAGAATCAAACCCTAATGTGTCAGATCATAGATTTCCTATGAGGTACAAAGAAGAGAGCCCTGTGGCCATGGTAGCTGGTCCATAATCCTTGTTGCTTTACTGTCAAAGGAGTCTACAACTCAGAAGTGAAAAGACTATAGTCCATCCCTTTCAGCCTGTGATTGTTGCAGGAGAAGACAAAGAGAAGTCATTTGATTTAGGTCCCAACTCTTTATTATACTTCACTTCCAGCACCCCAAGCAGATGGCAATGACCTTCAGAAATACCGGACTAGCATACAACCCCAAACAAACAAGGGAGAGGAACAGCCACATGCATCTGTGTTCAGAGGTAATATTAAAAATATTTAATAACCAGAATCATCTAGACCAATTGGAGTCTAGAAATGAAGTTGAGCTGTCTCCTGGAGTTATCCTAGGGGCTTTACCATCTTTAATGAGGCAAGGGCATCCCAGTAAAGAGCTGTTGTAATGGGGGATACTCCAATGACTTGAAACAGCGGCTATTAACCAACAAGCATGAATATATTATAATAGTTTAATAATGGGTATAGACATACTAATGAATGCTGGCTGAATATTAGCTGCAGCTATGCCCAATGTGGCCTCTGGGAGAGATGGCACAACAGAGTGGGTGGCAGTGAACTTGAGGCAGTGCTATTGGCTTCCATGGTCTCTGTCTGTTGTGCAGGGTTCCAGAAGATCCTCCAGATCTCAATGAAGGAATAGAAAAAGGCCTGGCACAGGCCTGTGGTTGACATGAGGAGCCTCAGGATGGCTTTCAAGACTTGAAACAAGAGGCTGGAGTTGTGACATGCAGCAGAGGCGCTCTTCTGAAAAGCCCAGAGCTGTGGGACCAGTGGTCACCAGTCCTGGTAGCAGAAGAGGCCAGTTATACCAAGGCAGGGACCAAACAGGAACAAGAAGATGGGTCTTACATCTATCACCTTGAGTTCTCAGAAGCCACATTTGTCCCTTATTCTCCCAGACTCCTTGAGAAAGAGAGGGGTGGGAAATGAGAAGACGAAGTGGATGGTGGCCAAATCTGAAAGTTTGAGGTTCTAAAGCTATCAGTTAAGGCTTACCATAATGTGGCTGAACTTTAATTGACAATGTTTATTTAAGTAGACTGAATTTAATAGATTAAATTAAGAGTTGCCTTTGTTTGTTTTAGTCAGTAGAGCTTTGTGAAGAAGTCTAGATCAGTTTTAAGAAACAGATAAACTACAATTGTGTATGCATGTGTGTGGTTATTTCCAAAGCTCTAATGCGAGTAAATTCATAACCCTACTATGCAGACAGTGGGGGAGGAACAAATTTGCTAAAACATTTTGTTTGCCTGTAAATTTTAAAAAACCTGAACTAAGCAGGTGAATGTATCAGCATTTTGACGTTGGCAGTTTTTAATTTCAATACCTCTAGTGTGGCTTTCTTTTTCCAGACAGAAAAAAAGACCCCAAATCTGCCAGACTAATAATTATCTCCCTGACAATATGTAAGCTGAGAAACTGAAACTCAACACAGGAAGCTAGGTCTGTTCCTCCGCTGTAGACGTGAAAGCACTTTTATGTGAATTTTTTACTCATCCAAGGACATAAAAGAGACAATTCTCTAGAAGAACATAATTGCACACAATACTCATCCAAACCAATCTGGAAGTAGATAATGAGAACTCAAATAATGAATACAATAAAGCACCATAGCAGATCTTCAAAGCAAATCACACAGACTAAGCTGAGTCTTATTTCACGTAGAACGGTACAACATAGTGGATTAGGAAATGCTTTGTCTCACTAATGCAGCTAGGCTAAGAGAATTGCAGCTAGCACACTGCTAGCCCCTTAAAAGGAGGTGATGCAGCTTCTTCCCCAGGGGCCAGAGGAGAAACTAGAGCTTAGGGCTCAAAACTGCTCTTTAAAGCTGAAATCCTAGTCATCTCAGACGGTCTTGGGTAGGAATCAGGGGCTGCACAAAACTGTGGCTGGAGGAGGAGAAGGCAGGGAGAGTATCCACAAGATAGCTACAGGTTTTAGAGAGAAGGTTAAACCTTCATTTTGTAAACTGCCTACACTCTGAAGAATTCATACATCTGCTCCAGGTTTTTGCTAAGGCAAAAAGATGGATCCTTTTGTGCCTGGTTTCTGGTGTTTCTTATAAGGCAATGGTACTCAAAGTGGGTAGCATTGGCATTTCCTGGGAACTTGAGAGGGATGCAGGCTTTTGGGTATCACCCAGGCTGGCTGGAATCAGAATCTCTGGGGAGTAGACTCAGGAAAGACTCCATTGGTTTTCATGCTCGCTATAGTTCTTAAATTTGTTTTAAGAAGAGCAATGATCCGGGACAAAGAGTGGAGAGAGGTACTAGAAGAGGCCAGACTGATGAAGGGGTCTCCAGTTTTGGACCCACTTCTTCAACTGCTAAACTGAAGAGGAGAGGGAGGGCATCAGAGCACCTAAGCTGGGTCAATATGGAGGCCTCAGCCAGTTCTCTGCCATTTGACAGAGTGGGACAGGGTGGGAACTTGCCCAAGACTGTACAACAGTAGAAAGACAGTAGAGAGGACTCAGACCCAGTCTTGAGTCTTGACTTCTCAGTCTGTGCTTCTTGCAGGGAAAGGAGGAGGCCTAGAGTCTGGGAATATCTCAGATGCTGTGGTAAAGGAATGAATTTACGCATGCTGTGTAACATGCTCACGTCTCTCTTCATTTATGAACAGCTTCTGGGAGATAATCTTCAGGTCTTCTTCTAACTGTAGAACTCTACGTGTTTGAGACACAAAAACATTCAAATGCCTAAAGGTGCCAAAAGACAAATTTAACAGGCCAGGTGGAGATAATGAAAAACTAGGGGTAATATGTCTTTGGTGAAGAGACACTGTCCTGGCTGTCAGGGCCCAGTAAAGGGGGCGTGGAACAGTCTCAAGGCCTTAGCTGCCTTCTATGGCCCCATAGCTATCCTTTACCCTGGTTTGCAATCCTGTGAAAGAAGAGGGTGCACGCACATTACACTGCGCCTGCGCAGTCCGCTGGTTTACTCCCCTCTCCCTCTGAGCACATCGCAAGACAAGGAATTAGCGCAAGTCATTTATTGGGGAGATACATGAAACACTGGTAGTGAAGTGGGCAGGGAAGGCAGCCAGTCCCCAGCAATGTGGGAACCAGAGCTTTCTCCTGACGAGGAAGTCCGGGAGACTGGGTAGAACATGTCTATCCAAGAGCAAGGGAGCTGGGGTGTTTATACCCCAGCTTCCATCAGGTGATCCTGGGCTGCTCCAAGGGAGGGTGAACGTTAATTCCCTGGAATTTCTAGCCTGTTCTGGACTGGGAGACCAGACCACAGAGGCTGGAGAAAGTTTCCAGGAAAAGAGATGCCAGGGGTGGCACTGGGAGGGGGAGCGAGTGAGCAGTGGAGGAGGAAGTCTGGTGAAGATGTGGCGGCAGCAGCATCGGCTTAAACGCCAGTCGCCCTACGCACACCACCTCCGGGACTGCCATGTGTGAAGGCAGGCACAGCGGTGTCAGATACTTTGGGTTTTTTTTTTTAAAGGAAGATGGGAATCTGAAATTTTCTGTGACATCTCCTGATTCTTAAATTGTGGCAATCAATTTTTAGTTTAAAAAAGGGGGGGGGGGAAGGACTATAAAAATCACTGTGTAGGTCCCTTTTCAAAATAGGCACTGGGCTTAATAGGTCAGGGGTTTGAATTCCATTCTAGCCGGTGAATTTGATAAAAGTTAAATCACTCCCTGTCTAGTGGCTCCTAAGTATCATATCTCAAATGTAAGCCTCAGGCGGAAAAACAATTGTAAATGAATTTATTCCACCCTTAACTTCCAGGGTGGGGGGATCACCCTTTTTGAGCTTCTACATCGGACCCGGTTTACTTCTGATGGTTTTACACAAATTATTTCATGTAATTCTTGCAACCACCTGTGATATGCTATTTATTTTCCCTTTCAAACTCCAAATACCACATCCCCCCTGCTTAACACAAATTAGTGACTCATTAGCTATCATTTATATCATAGACAAACAGTGAACAATTTACTCTGATCACAATTTCCCTTCTAGTCTTTTTTAGAGGCCACAAAGGATGTATCCCCCCTTTTTTTTTCTTTTTAAAGTAGGGTCCACCCCCAGCATGGAGCCCAGTGTTGGGCTCAAACTAACTCATGACCCTGAGATCAAGAGTCAGATGCTTAACCGCCTGAGCTACCCAGGCACCCCAGAGATTTATCCTTTGAAAAAAACTTAAGCAATTCACTGTCTCTTTTAGTTTTTTATTTTAAAATAACTGTAGATTCATAGGAAGTTGCAAAGAAATATGTACCCAGTCCTTCCTAATGTTGGCATCTTATAAAACACCAAGAAACCGATGTTGGTACAGTCCATAGACATTGTTCAGGTTTAATCATTTGTACACGAACTCATTTATGTATGTAGTGTTTAAGTGTGTGTATATACTTTGCAATTGCAATTGTAGCCTTGAGTAACCACCAACACCATCAAGGTACCCAACTGCCCCTTGGGGCATATGGGTGTCTCAGTTGGTTAAGCATCCAACTCTCAATTTCAGCTCAGGTCATGATCTCAGGGTTGTGAGATCCAGCTGTGTATCTGGCTTTGCACTCAGTGGGGAGTCTGCTTGAGATTCTCTCTCTCTTCTGCCTCTCCCCTTGCTTTTACATGCTCTCTAAAATAAATTAATTAATTTAAAAAATGGTACCCAATTGTCCCATCACCATAAGACTCCTCAGGATACCCCTTTACAGTCACCCTGCAGTCTTTCACCCCTGCAACCACTAATCTTCCCTGCATTTCTATAATTATGTTATTTCACAAATGTTATATAAATGGAAGTATGTGACATGTATCTTTTTGAGATTGGCTTTTTCCCACTCAGCACAATTCCTTCATCTAAGTGCTTACGTGTATCACTAGTTTGTTGTTGTTGTTGTTCTTCTTTTTTTTTTTTTTTTTTTTTGGCCAAGTGGTGTTCCATGGTATAAACACATCACAGTTTGTGTAACCACTAACCCTTGGAAGGACACTCAGGTAGTTTCTAGGTCCAAGCTATAATAAATGAAACTGCTACAAACATATATGTACAAGTTAATGTGTGAAAATAAGTTTCCATGTTTCTGGAATATATGCCTAAGAAGGCAATTACTGGTCACATGCAATTTTTAGTTCTGAAAGGACTCATGTTTTGGAGGGGCTGTACTATTCCGCACTCCCACCAGCAGTGTGTGGATAAGTGGTATTATTGCTACTTTTCACTTTAGCCATTCAGATGGATGTGAAGTGATATCTGCTAGTTTCAATTTGTATTTCTCTAAGGGTTAACGAGGCTGCACATCTCCCAACAACAAGAAAACTCATTATAGCTTGTGTGACAGATAACATTTTCCAGAAAAAGCCAGCAATATTATGCCCCAGCCCATGAGCTCCTTTGACAACATGAGTCAATCCTCTTCTCACTGAGGAAGGTTTTACATTCCCTCCTCCTGAACTGGAAGAACTGAAAGTACAGTGGATGTGGTGTTATGGGACTTCAAGGTTAGGTCATAAACCTTGTTTTCTTAGGACCCTTGCGTTTGGAATCCAGCGTCCATGCTGAGAGGAAGGCCATACAGAGAGGTCTCATCATGGTTGTTCTGGTTGACAGCTCAGCTGAGTGCCCAGCCCCCAGCCAGCACGTGTAAGTGAGGAAGACTTCCAGATGCATCGTCTAACTACAAGTCAGAGTGGTTCTGGCTAGCTGAGCCCAGCCAATCTTCAGAGCCATGTAAAAATCCTAAATGACTTTTGATTTAAGACCCCAAGTGTTGGAGTGATTTGTTACAATGACAATAAAAAAATGAGGGTGATTTCTCCAATATAAAACCAGGCTCTAATAAATTGGCACAAAATAAATTAGTACAAAATTTTCTTGAAGTGGTCACACTATGTTTTCACTCTCATTGTAAAAAAAAAAAAAAAGTTTCCTTTCTCTATAGAAACTGAAGAAGCCCAATGGAATCAACATGGTACATTGTTCTGAAATGTGAAAGAGCATACTCTGGGCTACATACCTGAGAGCCATAGAACCTACTCAACATGCTGCTTGCTCCCTCTTCTGGAACATTCTCAACCCTGACAGCCATAGGACCCACTCCCTCAGTCTCTGCTGTAGTATCACCACCTCAGAAGGGCCTTCTCTGATCCCATCCTCTATCACTTTCTACCATATTCTTATTCTGCTTAAATTAATTTTGGAAAACTTAGTGCTTATCACCACCTGTCTAGAGTGATTTTGTGCATATATCCCACCTCCATGCCCCAAATAAGCTTAATGAAAGTAGTGGTTTTGCTTTGTTTATCCTTAGGACCTACAACTGTCCCTGGAAACCAGTAGACATTCAGGGAATATTTATGGAAGGAGTGAGTGAACAAACCAATGAGGCTAAAAGCACTCGCCATGTGCCAGTCCTTGGGAGCTCTTTGCTGGGTACATGGAAATTCAGGAAATGTGAGCATAGGTTCTGCCCTCAAGAATGACACTGAATTATTTAATAACCTTCTGTACAGTGTGGGAAGGGGAGATCTTTGAGCTGATTAAACAATGAATTATCTTAGTCTCATGTCTGATATTGACATCTGACATGTGCTTGTAGCAAGAAAACTTTTGTCATCAATCTCTAGGAAGGGGAAAAGCCTGCCTTGAAACCACTCTGCTTTTTTCTTTTTCTTTTTTTCCTGTAAGCATCAGTCCCCAGGATCCTTTTGTGGACCAGTTCAGTGCTTTGTGAATTATGTTCCAAAGTCATGGAAACTTAAGTACTCTCTTAAGTACTCTCTTGACTTAGGCCAGGGGAAGGTCCCAGACCTTTTCTCACAGCTTCCCTACTCTCTAGGAAATTGTGCAACATGGCCACATATCCTTCTCCTCCCTGTACCTACATCCCTTTGCAATATGACTCTGCATCTTCTCTCATCAAGAGGTGGAATCCATTTGCCCATCCCTTGCATCTAGGCTTGGCTGTGTGATTCACTTTGGTCAAAAGGGACATTAGCAAACAAGATATAAGGATAGGGTTCAAAAGCGTGCCAGGGAGCTTGCCTCTGTTGCTGATCTGAGGAACCTTGCCATAGGTACCACGGGAATAAGCCTGGGAGAATCTGCTGAGAGATGCGGGACCCATGACAAAGGGCTGGGCAAATGAATGAGGCCATTAACAGGCTGACCACAAATGCAAAAGTGAGCTCAGCTGATCGCCATGGAGTAGAGACAGGCTATACCAGCAGAGGTCAGCCGAAATGCTGACTCACAGAACTGTGAGCAAATACGTGATTGTCCTTTTAAGCCACTGAGTGTAGAGTGGTTTGTTACGTAGCAAGAACCGACTAATGCACCCTCCCATACCCTCTTTCTAAAAATAAAAAAAATAAAAATAAAAAATCAGCCTGAGTAATGCAAAATGCAGGACTTAAATTGCCCATTAAAAATAATCCCAAGTTTGCAAGTACATGTACAGGGAAATATGCAGAGAATGGGAAAGGTGATCACATTAAGGGTGATCTTTATTTTGTCCTTTATACTTTTCTGAATTTCCCACAGTAGAATTGACAATCTCTTTAAAACAGAAGAAAAGCTGAAGTGTTGGGAAGAATTTCTTTTAGCTGCCCTCTGATTGTTCCTGGACAATTCTGCTGTGACGTGAACATTTCCCAGATGGCTGAGGTTGCTGTGTTGTAAAAGACAGGTGTACCAACGGGACAACTGGCTCCCTGCATGCCAGTGCCATTACCTGTGGTGGGAGTTTCTAGGAAATTAAGAGGGCCTAGATGATAAAAATCTATGCTTCAAAACTCTACCGTCTAAGTAAGACTACTTTGAAATGCCAACTCATTCTTTCCTTGGCTACTGTAGTCTATATTCTTTGTAACCTGGTGTGGCTGATGAGTTTCTGCAGACTCTCTTGAGCTGGCTGTGGGGATGGGAAATGCATCAGTCTGGGTCTAGGGATAAGCTGTGGTGATGGATATCTTTTGTTTGCCTTTCCAGATCTATTCTCCTCCCCTCTGAGCCCTGGGACGCCAACTTGTGTTGACTGCACTGATGGCTTCTAATTGGGTTCAACCAATGGGAAGCACCAAAAGGAGACTGGAAGGAAAGAATGGAGGGAGGTTCGGATATTGATTCTCTCAGCTCCCATCATGCAGCTCCACTGTGGCCTGTCTTCCAAGGAAGAGCAGAGTTCCTGCCAGGCATCCCTTTTCAGATAAATAATCTCTGTTTTCAGATTCCAGTAGCCAGTTCCTGGCCTCCCCTCCTCAGGCATGGAGCAGTAAGAGTGGCACAGTATTCTAGAATGCCACATGAGTTGTCATACACTCCTCCTTATGACTTGTTTACATCTGCCCACACCTTTATTAAACTCTCCTCGAGGTGTCCACTGGAGTTTGCCTTCTCTTTCCTGCAGGAACTCTGAGAGATACTGCAGACATGCACAACTCCACAGACAGGGTAGACAAAACCCCAGAAGAAAAGTCATCTCTTTTCCTCCAACAAAAATAAGAACATAGAAGAAAACGGAAAGAAATTTCCATAGTTTATATCACTTCCTACACTCGTTGTTAAAGTGGGAAGTCATCCATCAAATTCAGATCACAGATAATCCTGACTAATGGGATGACATAGAGGATGGTAATTTCCTTTTTGGTAAGCTTTCTGGGAAGGGCAGTGGGTGACTATGACCAGGGAGACTTAGAATTATGAAAAAGGGTTCTTAGGAGGATAATGCCCATGACAGACTAAGTGGCAAGTTAAACTATGGAGAGGCCAAACAGGAAATCTTACCCGGCCATCACTTGTCAGGAGGATGGAGTCACTCTTTATGTCCCTGTGAATCACTCCTTGATTGTGAAGGTAGGAGAGAGCTCTTAGAACCGACAGACAGACGGTAGCTATCTGTTCTTCATTCATTCTGGAAAGGAAATAACATTTAAGGAGCAAAGACAGGTTTGAGAACATCTTTGAAATAATCATGAGAGGCAGCTCCCTTGGGGTCTAGTGATCCAGTCCATGCTCTCCAGCCCATGTCTGGAAAATCTACAGGCAAGCACAAAGAAGTCTTAGGATCTGACTCCTAGAACCTAAGGTTTGGCAATGAGGATGACAGAGGCCAAATATAAGCCAAAGGAAATGGATTATTTGCTGGCTTTTCAGTCATTAATGCAAATGTACTTCCTTAGACTCTCATGGGTAATTTCTTAGGTATTGATGAACCTCCAGGGTTCTACAGAGAGACTGCACTGCATAGAGCCAAGGCTCCAAGTATGTCTGATGGGTGACCCTGAGCAAGGCTTTTTAACTTCCTCAGGTCTCTTTTTTCCTCATCTTGGAAATGAGGACACCTACAGTTCCCTTTACACCCATGGACTTGGACAACATGGTCTTGGATCTCTAAGATCCCCTGCCTCTAGGAGATGAAGATTCCTGTTGCCCTAGGTCCATTAAGAAGGAAACTGGACTTAGTTACTAATAACTAAGTGTGACTGGATGATTCTTGAAGAAATTGACCTTAGGAATGAGAAAGGCAAGCACAGTGTTGGATATGTGCTCCCACATTTCATGGCTGCACCCTTCTGAAGAAGGGTTCTGGCTTCAGAAGAGACTGAGGTCAAGTGATCTGCCCAAGTTAACCCAGCTAAGAAAGTAACCAGATGATGAATGCAACCCCACCTCTTCTTGAGTTCAGACCCATGCTTTTCCAATGTCCCCACTGTATCACACTGCCATTGCAACTCATATGAATGGATTTTCAGCCATGAAGAACCTATGTGGGAAGAATTACTTGGACATCAGTACCATCAAAACAACCCCCAGAGGCCTAACTCACCTGGGTATAAAACTTCCCTCTCACAGAGACAGTGTGAGGCTCAAGCCAGATAGCGAATGTGAAAGAGCTCCTTAAACAGTCATGCCAACAGAGGAGACTGTCAGGAGAGACAGAGGGTATAACTGATGAGAGTCCAAATTCAAGGACAGCCTTGGAAAATCACCCTGGAGAACTCATAACTCAGCAGGACAAGGAAATGGATGGCCCTGAATATGTGTCAGTCTTATTGATGCCAGCAAACCATGCCTGAGTAAAATTGAGAGTCCAAAGAAAAATCCAAGGAGGTGGTCAATTAGGAGAAGGTCAAAGTTGTAAAGAGAATGGGTACCCTTTCTAAGGCAGGCAGGAAGAAAATGTTCTTGTCTGAGAGACTTCTGTGCTCTTGGTTTTGTGTGAATGGGTTGGTCATTGTGCTGGATTGAAAAAACAATGGCTAACAACTCCCACGTATGCCCACCACAGAGCCCTCGGAGACTTAGAGCATCAGCAGCAGAGATAAGCTCAAATAGACCTTAAAAATAATTCAGGAGGGGCGCCTGGGTGGCTCAGTGGGTTAAAGCCTCTGCCTTCGGCTCAGGTCATGATCTCAGGGTCCTGGGATTGAGCCCCGCATCGCATCGCATCGGGCTCTCTGCTCAGCGGGGAGCCTGCTTTCTCCTCTCTCTCAGCCTGCCTCTCTGCCTACTTGAAACAAAAATAATTCAGGAGCAGGAATCACCTTTTTAAATAAAATTCATTTTTCTAGGATTTCATGGGATTCCAGTTATTTGAAGCAGGCATTAAGATAGTTTACAGGTCAGTGACAACAAAAGTTAATGGAATCTGAGCCCCTATCAGTGACTGGAAAAATCACCTTTAATTGGCATATGTGACAAATAGTACTGATTCTGAATTCAGTGGCTTTGAAATGTATAGGACCCACTGTAGAAAGACTGCCCTTTCCTACTTTTGCAGAGAGGAAGCCTGAATTGGAATTAAAGATGCCTCAGTTCTGGAATCAAATCCAAACTCAAATCCTGGCTCTGTTTCTTAGAGGTTACAGGAGTTAATGTTTGAAGTGTTCGGCACTTTCCTTTGCCTTCTAGAACCCTCTGTTCCTGGAAATCAGTAGGATGTAATTTAACAAGATGCTAGGTAGGGCTAAAACTTTGGTAACCATAGGAAATGCCCGAGTACCTGGCTACCTTGTGTATGGTCAGTCTGGGTAGAGCCCGAGATTCTGCATTGCTAACAAGCTTCTAGATGATGTTGATACTGCCGTTCTCCAGACCACACTTTGAGTAGCAAGGGGCTATTTTATTAATCAATCAATCATTCAGTAAAGCCTTTATTGAATATCTACTATAGGAAAATCTCTCCAAATAACTCGAGAATTAAATTCTAAGCTTAAGATTCAAAGGGTTTCAAGTTCTAAATATTCAAGAGTTCCTTGACATACAACTTCTCTCCACTCCCTGGAGCTCTCTGCCTTCAACAGGAAATTATTGACAAAACTGGATGGAGAGGATTAGAAAACACGATGGATTCCAGAGAGGCTAGCTCTTAAGTGGATCCCACTGACACACAATAAAAACTAAAACAAAACAAAACAAAACAAAACAAAAAAACTGTGACAAAAGGGAGAGCTCTGGAGAGACATGTGTAGTTATCTGAAGTTTTTCGGGGCAGGAAAAAAAAAATCCTCTCCTCTGGATATATTTTTATTAATTGTTTTAGATGCAAGTCACCTTTGTCTTAAGCTTAGGTTTCTTCAGTATATTTGTTCCTATAAGTTAAGATGGTCTTAAGTACTTTGGGGAGGGTTGGGTCCTATGGGTTTACCAACAGGGATCTGCCATCTGAAATGCTGGTGATAAACCTTCAGTGTCTTCCCTTATGTTCTTTTGTTTTTAGGTGGTCTACTGAGACTGAGAGCTGTAGAAGATCATGACTGAAGCACTGCCTGATTTTAGGGAGAAACAGCATATTCTATCCCTCACAGTGCCCCTCAAAACCTTCTTGTTATCTTGCTTCCCCCCTATTTTTCACCTAGTTCACTTACAATTTAGGCACCATTTCGGTGATATCAGCTAACATCCAGTGCCTTTTCTTCTTGACAATCATCTCTTATCCCTTTGGAGTGTTATTTACTACCAAGAGCAAATTTATAAACTTTCCCAAATGTAACATTTATTTGTTTGTTTGTTTGTTTTTTAATATATCTGTTCCTTAGAAACTTGCTTCTCCAATGTGGTCCGTGAACATGGAGGATTGGCGTCATCTGGGAGCTTGTTAGAGTAGAATCTCATGCCCCCTTCTATCGAATCAGGATCTGCATTTTACTAAGACCCACAGGTAATTTTTATGCATATTAAAATCTGAAGAACACTGTCTTAGCACATATTTTGTATGCCTTCAATGCCCATTTCCTCCCACATGCCTTCTTAGCAAACTCCTATGCAACTCTCAAAACTCATCTTGGTTATCCCCTTATATTGGAAATCTTTCTTTATTTTCCCTGTTAGAGATACTAGGGTATTCTTTGCTACTTCAATATATCTTTCTACTACTGCATAGGTATTATATTTATTTCTAACCTGTGACATCCTTGAGGGAATATATTGGAGACATTATTGTTTGTATCTTTTGTGTGCCCAGCACTCAGGAAAGAGCCTGGCACATAAAAGGTGATCAAGACACACTTAATTCAATGACCACAACTGACACATCAGGGAAGCAAGTAGCAGAGATAATAATGATAATTAACCATCGTTACATGCAAGACTATTTAAAAACAGATTCGAAGAATTTCAATTATGTAGGTTTCTTATTATAACATAAAACCTTGACTCATCTTCCATCTGCCTCTTCCTCACTCAGGTACCCTTGGTGGTATTACTACAGAGCAATAGCAGAGCAACTCAGAATAAAACTCAGTTTTAGCAAAATACCTAAGAATGGGAAATTCTATTGTTTGGCACCAAAAGTCCTTTGCCATCAGCTTGCTGACTTAAAATCATGAGGTATTAATGAACTTCTGGAGGACAAGGAGAATGTTAACTGAATGAATGAACTAAACATACATGATATTACAATAGGCACTTAGGGAATTTAAAGAAAAAGTGTCGTTATACTCCGTGACTTCAAAGGGCTTCCAATTTATAAAGAGTTTGTAAAAATAGTCATTGAGGGCTTACCCTGGATAAGAAATAATAAGCACTTGGAATTATTTGTCTGGAGAATGAAGAGACATACCTGGTATGAGTGACAATGTCTGTCAAGGCACCGCCTTCTAGAAATTCCATGACCACCCAGAGCTCATCGCCGACAAGGTAGCTGTTGTACATGTCAACCACGTTGTCGTGGTGGTAATCCCGCATTATCACAACCTGGGCAAATGGAAAGATGCTTTTTGACTTGTGATGGTGAGATTTGGCTTTCTGTTCTCTTGTGGCCACAACTGTGCTGTGAGTATAACTGATTAAGAAATATTGATGGGGGGATTTATTCAGGAGTCTACAATAGACAAAAAGACAGGATTGAGGGTAGCTAGCAACAATGAAAGGAATCCAGTTAGTCAATTCAGAGAAAATGATAGTGCAACCAGACACTAGGTTTGGGGATAATGAGAGTGAAAACAGGGAGAACCCTGGCAAGGTTTGTACTTAGAAGAGGGAGTTTTGTTGACTGTTTGCATTGGGGGGGGGAGGGTATGAACAGATATCCCTAAGGTTCTCCTTTAGAATGCACTGTTCAGGGGCGCCTGGGTGGCTCAGTGGGTTAAAGCCTCTGCTTTCGGCTCAGGTCATGATCCCAGGCTCCTGGGATCGAGCCCCACATCGGGCTCTCTGCTTCGCGGAGAGCCTGCTTCCTCCTCTCTCTCCCTGCCTGCCTCTCATGCCTACTTGTAATCTCTATCTGTCAAATAAATAAATAAAATCTTAGAATGCACTGTTCATACTCTACCACTGTTTAACCTGGCAAAAGTCACCAATTCTAAATGGCAAATGAAGAGTAGGTCTCACAAGTGAATGAAATGAACAGTAGGAGTGGGGCCACATGAGGCTAACTTAACATCTTGGGAGGAGGACTGGGTTGAGTGTGAGAGAGGTTTGGGCTGAATACAAAGGATAGGTCTTGAAGGTAAAAGCAAACATGACTCAGGCATATACAAGGTTAACTTGAACTTACCAGAGAGAGCTGTCAAGAATTGTTGCCCCGCGGTGGCTTCTGGTGACATTTTCAGATTTAATGTTAATTAATAAATTACAAAATTATCTACATTATGTTGTCCTGGCTGTTCTGGCATTGTGATTTGGAAATAAGTTCTAGAAATCAGTGTCGTGGAAGTGACAAGCTGAAGCCCACTCACCTGGGGCTTTCTCTGCGATGTGGAATATAGCGAGAAAATAAACACCCATGGGGGTTGAAGCCATATGTGGCTTCATGTGAGACTCCATAGAAGAGGAATCCAAAGTCTTTCTTGATTGCATTTTTATAATGTCTGTTAGGAGATGTGTGGGCCATCCTTTGCTAGAGATTGACATATTATCTAACATTGGAATCCTGATTTGCTATCTTTAAGACCTAGATTTTCCATCCACAGAAGCTCATCTCTCTTCCCTGAATGCTCATAAAATCAATAGAGGACTATTACTCCAAAATATTTTATGTCCCTAGATATAGGTATTCATGTTTTTCCTCCTATGTGCACTTTAGAACTTTCAAGTAATAAGTGTAAAAGGCAAATGAACTGGAAAAATATGTTCAACAAACACATAGAAGAGGGTTAATTCCTTAATATATCAAGAGCTCTCACTTATCAATAAGATAAACATTACCACCCTAATTGGAAAGCGTGCAAAGGACATATGGTTTAATAAAATAAAAATGGCCTAAAAACATATACAAGTAATTTTACCTTCACTGGTAATAATAGTGTTAATTAGAACAGGAAGATTTACTCATGTCTATCAGATTAACAGAGATAATTTGACAAGTATCCAGTGCTAGGGAGAATGAGACAGGACCATCAGTGAGGGTCCTCATTGTTAAAAACTTTCTGGAAGTTGGTATTGTATATTACTTTCTCTAAAGAGAAAAAAATACAGAAAGGAAATCCTGAAATATTAATGTGGGCTATTTCTTGGTTGTGAGATTACGGGACATTTTCTGTATTTTCGCTATTTTCCACAGGAAGAATTCATTATTGCATGTATCTTAAAGTTCCAAAAGAGTGGTAATCCACTGGTAAACTAACCTCTGTTTACTGAGATTAAAAAAAAAATGGCTACAAAGGACAAACATGGTATCACAACCATGTATATACACCCATGTGGATAGTGTAACACAAGTCTTTGGAATCTGCTGGAATTCAAATCCCAGCTATGCCATTGACCTGCTGTGTGACCCTGGGCTAGTCACTTCACCTATCTGAGTCCAGATTTCATCGTGGCCATGGCGGTAGCATCTTTCTGTCTCACAGATTGGTTGTGTGAATCAAGCCAAGGTCAGTGTTTAGCATGGTGGCTGATCCACACGAAGCACTTTAGAGAACCATACCCGCAGAGACAAAGACCAGAAGGAAGGATTATAGGAGCGTGATCTTTGTATTTATATTTTCAGTGCTTTCTGAGGTCCTGAACCCTATAGGTAATATTTTTGAAATGGGAAGTAAAGGTTACATAGGAGAGAAGGAGTGATCTGAACACACCATCTACCTCATTAAAAAGCAGTTCTCGCCTCTGTTGTTTTCGGAGGTCCATCTTCTTCACGGCGACTTGTTTCCCTGTATGTTTCTCGGTTGCGATGCACACGATGCCAGTTGACCCTTCTCCAATCTTGATAAAGTGGTCCAAATATTCCCTGGGGTCTCCTGGGCTGACCACCAGTTGTAGAGCAGCCCGAAACTGTTCGTGGGACACCCTGGAGGGCTGCTGGTCTGAAGAGGAGCCCCAGCTGGGTGGGGGGTAGGTGCTGGATGATATACTCAGGGAGCTCAGGTAAGAAGCCGTGGAGATGTATTGGGAACTGGTCTGCAGGGAGGGGTGGTGGTACAGGGTAGCCTTGTGGTACCCAGATGGGTACTGGTGGCTGCTTGAGGAATAGCCTGCTTTGCTTTGACTTTGAGGTAGTTTGGCGGGGCCTCTGGGGTAGGTGTCAGACCCTGACAGTGGAGGGCTGAGGACCATCTGTGCTCGATCATAATCCACCTGGGAAGACAGACACAGATGGAGAGGATTCACATGCTAGATCTGAATGCCGCAGTGAGCCAAGCCACAGTTGGCCTGACTGAAGAGCACCGTACACGAGAGGGTTGTGGGTAATGCTTGCCTTGTGAGGTCCGAGCTTGCTCTTGCTTCTAGACCCTTTACCTACCCTACAACCTCCCCATCCAGCCGCTTTTTCTCCCTTTCCCTACTAAAACCCCAGAAGCATGAATGCCTGGGTAATTCAGTTGGTTAAGTGATTAAGCATCTGTCTTCGGCTCAGGTCATGATCCCAAGGTCCTGGGATCGAGTCCTGCATCGGGTTCCCTGCTCAGCAGGGAGCCGGCTTTTCCCTCTACTGCTCCCTCAGCGTGTACTCTCTCTGTCAAACAAATAAAATAAAATAAATTAAAATCTTAAAAAAAAAAAAGAAAAATCCCCAGAAGCAGACTATGAGACCTGAATTTAAATGCAAGTAGTGGAAGGTGATTCCAGGAGTTATGAAGTGAAGACAAAGAAGGGGAAAACCGATGAAGCACCGGTGAGTCATTGAGTATGATGGCTAATTTTTATGTGTTACCTTGGCTAGGCTATGGCATCTGGTTATTTGGTCAAAAACTAGTATAGATATTACAGTGAAGTTATTTACTTTTTTTAGATGTGCTTAACATTTAAATCAGTAGATTTTGAGCAAAGCAGATTGTCCTCCATAATGTGGGTAGGCTGCATCCCATCAGTTTAAGTGAAAGGATTGATGTCATCCCCAGAGAAGAGACTCTGTGTACACATACACATCCCCTTACTGGTTATCTCTCTGGTGAACCCTAACACACACAGCACGTCACCAGTCAAGCAACTGGAACCTAATTCCACCAGGTAAGCGTCCACTCTGGGAGACTATGTTAAGCATGTACCTTGGAGCTGTCCCATATGAGGGGCCAAGAGCTGGGATATTTATGCACTGCCTCCCTTCAAAACATTGTTTAACACCTACTTCCATGAATATTAATTTCCTGGCACTTCTTACTTCCCATGTCCTGGGCTGAGCAGGCTCCCGTGGGTAGAGACAGCTCTTAGACCAGAATTTCTCAATCTTGGTACCATTAATTCTGGGGTCCAGATAATTCTCTGATGTGGGTGACTGCCCTGTATGTCCAGAATGTTCAGCATCATCCCTGGACTCTACCCACTAGATGCCAGTAGCAGCCACTTCTGCCAGTTAGGACCAAAAACATTGCTTGAGATGTTGCCAAATGTCCCCAGGATATGGGCAAAATTGCTCTTGGCAGAGAATTACCACCTTAGACAAAGAAAAGCAGTGTTGGCAGACAGAAACAATAGGTGGATGAAGGGAAAAGGTTGGGGCACCAACTGTACCCACTGCTCCTAGGAAAGGACCTTCTCCACTCAGGTAAAGCATAGGGAAAGTTTTAGTTAAGATGTGCCTTATCCAAGGTGTTATTTGGTGTTTAGACCCTATTTTATTTTTTAGGAATAAAAGATCCCATCTGTCATTAAAGGATGTTAGTCTTCAGTGAGAAATCTTGGGGGTAGAATGCTTTTCCCATGCCTCTGAACTCATATACTAGAGGGGAGTATGGGCCATACACATCACCTAGCAGGTATAGGTAAAAGGGAAAATATGACTCCTTGTACTAAGTAGCTTTTTAGTATGGACCATATGGTAAACACATGCAATGTTCTCATCATATAAGTGGAAATATAATTGAGACTAGCCAAAATTTGCAGGAGCATGTGTGTGAAAGCCAATTTGGTCATCCCTCGAAAGGATTCAGCAGAGAACATTCTACTCTAGTTATGAAGACTGGATTGAGGGAACTCAGTGGAGAATAGGGAGGGCAGGCAAAGCAGGGATGGGAGGAGTCAGTGAGGGGGTTATAGGACACTAGGTGTACATTCCAGCAATCACTCCCTGGGAGGGATCAAGAAGGACCATTGACTAGCTCTGGAACAACTAAGGTCACATATGGTAAATATACCACATCATAACACATTCACCTCTTTGCCCAGGACAGAAGGCACTAATCAATCACTGCACTCTTGTGTGATATCCTGATGACAATACAGTGCTGGGTACACAGAAGGTGCTCAAAAAGATTTTTGACTGGACTTCAGGCTCCTTATTAACACAGCACCTGAGGAAGTCTCTACTGCTCTACTGGGATGTACATGAAATGACATGAACATGTCTCCATGCCCCATCCACCCCAAGGATCTAGATCTACTCTAATATGGTAGCTACTGGCCACATGTAGCTACTTATATGAAATAAATAAAAAAAAAACAAAATAAAAATTTGGGTCCTCAGTCATATTAATCACATTTTAAGTATCTAATAGGCATCACATTGGACAGCATAGATACACAACACTTCCACCATTGCAGAAAGTTCTATTGGGTGGTATATTTCCAAATAAGCCCATTGTTCCCATGTAGTACATTCATTAATTCATTTAGTCCACAAATTAATCCTTGAGCTACTATTATGTGCTAGGCATCATTTCAGGTTCCACAGGAAGGTCCAGAGATAATAAAAATGGATGGTATTTTTGCCCTCGTGGGGTTTATATTCTAGAGAAGGAGACAGATAATAAACAAGAAAACCAGGAAGTATATAGTATGCAGTCCAGTAGTAATAGAGATATGAAGGGAAATAGAGGAAAGGATTTAAGATGAATGAGTAGAAATCTGGCTGACACGAAGGAATAGGCTCAATGTCTATGTGGAGAGGGGTCATCTGGGCAGAGGGCACACACAGGATTGTAGGCAAATACAGGCTTCACAAACAGCACAGGGACTCTTTTGGTATGAACAATGGCCAGAAAAGAAGCCAGAGGGATGATCATGTAGGTCATAGCAAGGGCACGGGTGATCCCTCTGATTGATGTGGGAACCACTAGAGTTTGCTGAGGAGAGAGGAGAGATATGAGCTTGATGTTGATCTCTGGGTGTTAGAAGAGAAGAGACCTTTGGGGCAAAGGTGGAAACAGGGGTGCCAGTTAGCTTATTGTGGTCAATGTGAGTTGAGATTAGAGAGGGTGCTATAGTTGGGATAAGAAATGCTGGGGTCTATGGTAGGATCTGAAGATAGAGCTGGCACGATTTCTGATGGATTAGATTAAAATGTGAAAGGAAAGAATCAAAGATGACTCCCAGGATTTTGGCCTGAGCAACAGGCCATTTAATGGTCTGAGGAGTAGCAGGGCAGGGGTAGGCTCGTGAAGTGTGGCAATCAGCCTCCATCCAAGATGGGGTCTGAGGATCCTTGTGTAGTCTCCTCCTACACTGTATCAGGCTCCTCTGTGGGATCAAAAGAATACAGTGGAAGTGACAGCCAGTGCCTTCTGGGACCAAGAAAGATGTCGTGGCTCCACTGCCTTCTCTCTTGGGTCGCTTGCTCTGACTCTCTCCTGCTGTCACGTCATGAGAACACTCAAGAATCCTATAGGGAGGGACGCCT